>BCLG01004181.1:6658-17610 GCA_001602295.1 Zoysia matrella
TAGAGGCAATTCCTTATTTACCATCTGAAAATTGATTGATGCCTTTTAAGCCACTGAAAATTTCGATGTTCCTTATTTACCATCAGATCTGAATTTCATTCCTTATGTGCCACTACTACGAACTAGCTAATATTAAATTGAGTTGAAAAAGGACAAATTTAACATCTTTTGCCTAGATTTTTTTTATACTTAGATATACAAGTGATTATGTTCTATTCATACCATTATAATCATAAATATAATACAATGTATGTGCACAAGTATGATGTAATAAAAAATTATGAATATGTATTACTAAGAAATATACTAATTATATGAAATAAATAATAAATAAATAAGAGGCAATGTTAAAAAACACATTCCTGATGCAATATTTAACTAAATAAGGTGAATAATGGTATGGAAGGGATGAAATTCAAAACCGATGGCTGATAAGGAACTTCAATTTTTTCAATGGCTTACAAGGCATTGTGCTATCTTTCAATGGTAAATAAGGAATTTTCTCAAAGGATTAACTTTGTTCATGTAAACCAGGGTGAAATTGTTCATCATTTTCACCCTTGTGGGACAGCCCAAGGATAAGCATAGTTTTTTGTGTTTTGAGATGAGATTCAGATGTCTATATTTCATTGATCACAGATAACATTGCAGGAGAAATTGGGGTGGCTGCTGCCAATTGAAAGCAGATCGTTGACGAGCTGCTGCCAATTATAGTTGCTTTTAGCTTGAAAGCACTGAAGTTAAACAGAAATAAATAGTCTTTCTATAGACATGTGGTCAGGGAACCAAATATTCATCAAATCATTGTTCTATTATCCCAAAGACTCAATACACTCAGAAATAATCTTTTCTTAATTATTCAAAACACCAGGAATTGCACCATCATAACAAATCAAATTTATTGCTGAGCTTTTTGTAATAAAATCACAAAACAGAATTAGCCAGAATTGCTAAACTTACACTGCTTTCACAAGACATTGAAATGTTGTAGTGCTCAACAAGTGGTCACACAGAAAAGATCAAGCAAACAAATTAATAATATCAAACTCATTATTCCGAAAATAAAAACCCGCTCTCATATTCATGTCCAAATTTACATCTGCAATCAAATCCAATCATGTAACTCCACTCCAGAAGAACCCAACCAACCGATAGCTACTTGCAGTAAAGCTATAGCATCCAGAAAGCTAAAAATGACCAATTATCTGGAAGAAAACACCCTCAAGCATCCATGACGTGAACACATAGCTTGGAATATGAAAGTATCAAAGGATATTATAAAGATTTCATCAATGCTACGAATAGCAACTTTCTTCCAACATCACAGAGAAGGTGCCAGAGCAAGCATTTCACAGGGAAATCCTTGTGGCATTCAAACTCTACGATTCCATTGAGTCCAGGCAAAATTTGATGTGATGTACTTCCAATGATAATAAGAGATGCTATGATACAATTCACCACTTTTCTATACCCTCGTGATCACGAAACTAATCAACCACAACGTCAGGAAACATGCTATCTCCATAACAAACAGAAAGAGTCGAACCTATTTGCTCGGACTCCTCGACCACGAGGGCTCTGTTCGGCAATGCCTGAGCCCCCCTGTGAAGATGCCAGCGAAGGCCTGTAGGTTCTCGTCTGAGGAGACCTTGTGTATCTTTCTTGGGAGCGGTAAAAGACAAGGCCCGCAGGACATCATCCCGCCCATACCTGCCGTGTTCTCATCCCCTTCATCATCGCTCCCATACTCCGACCCGTTATTCCTCGGCTTGACATCAATCTGCAGCTTCCTGGGGGTAAGCATCTTCGGGTTCGGGGACGGTGGAGGCGTCGGGTGCGCGCGGTTCAGGACGCGGAGCACGCGACTCGGGCTGGGCGCCACAGAGAGGCCGCTGAGGGAGACGGCGGGCGAGAGGTGGAGGGCGTGGGAGGCGGCCGGGGACGGCGGCACGGCGACGAGGCTGGCGGCCAAGTTGAGGAGGCCGTGGACCCTGCCCGAGGGGCGTCGGACGCCGACCGCGAACATGGAGGGGGACCCGACGGGGCGGGACAGAAGTCCGTGATCGCCGAGCAAAAAGCGAGCGGACCCCACCAGGGAGTCCCCGCCGAGATGCCAGGATCCCGCGGCGGCCGCGTAGATCTCGACGGTGACGGCGGCGCGGGAGTCGTCGGCGAGCGCGGACTCATGGACCCGGAAGAGGAGCCGCGCGTGCCACGCCGGGTCGAGGCCGCCCGAATCGTCGGCCCTCGTCTGGAGCCTGTGCCCCGCATCCACCCAGGCGACGGCGTACGCGTGCAGCCGCCGCCGCAGCCCCGATGGCGGCTTGAGCCCCTGCGCGGAGATAAGCGTCACCTCCAGCAGCCGCTCGCCCTCGGGGAGCCCCAGCCCGGCCTCCTCATCCGGCGCATCCATCACCGGCGAGCGGCGGAGGTAGGGTTTTCGCGGCTGGGGACGCGAGGGATAGCGGCGGAGGGCCGCTGGATTCGATCGGCCGTTGCCTCGTCGGGGGTGTGGAGTCCTCCGGTTTGTCGTTTCTCCTCGCCGATGGAATTTGAGCGGACGGACGGACGGATGCGAGCGCGAGCGGCCAGATGGAGGGCTATAAATGAATCTCGCTATTAGGAAGAGTTCGAAAAGCTGAAGCGGTGGCGGGATGCTAGCTGTATCCTCGATTTCGGCGCTCGGCAAGACGGCACAGTTGACCTATTTTTTATTTTTTTAAGATTTTAAAAGTTTTATTTGTCTCTCTCAATGTGTTTGTTTTTTCTTCTCAATTACAAAACCAGTTCCGTTTATTTTTTTCTCAGCTGACATGGTTTTTTGGCTGACATGTCAACTGACGTGTGCTGCCCATGCGACAGTTTCGGCAGCCAACGTGTCCTCACTTTGTTTAAAATTCAAAAATAATTAATTAACAAGCTTAAAAAATTATAAAACTTTACATACACTTAAATCATTATACAAGAAATATATTTTTTATTTTAGAGCCTAATTCTAAAATCGGAACAAAAATTCAAAAATAAAAACAACCATTTACACAAGAAAAGTTATCTATACCTTTTAAACTTTTGATAAAATTTCACAAAATTTCTCTAACATTCATGTCTTTCTAAGTATATTTTATTTTATATACATTTTTTTTGGAAACTTTTAGTGCTCACTTTTTGAACTTGAATTTAAATTTCAAATGTGAGCTAAATTATTTGTTTAGTTTGAGATCAAATTTCAATTTCTTTAATTTGAGATCAAATTTTATATTTGTTTGATTCATGTATTTCTAAATATTTTTAAACAAGAATGTGAGTTTATGAAATTTGTAAATTTTATAAAAAAAATTAGAAGCTATAGATATTTTTTTTCTTCAAAATGTTTATTTGCCTTTCTAAATTTTTAAAATAAAATGTGTTGCAAATTTTAAATTAGACCTAAAACAAAAGTTGTTCCTTGCGAAATAATTTATAACTATGCAAAGTTTTATATTTTTTGAGCATGTTAAGTATTTTTTTCTAATTTAAAATAAAATAAGGACATGTGGGCTATCTATGTCAGCAAGATTTGCCACGCCGTTGTCCATATCAGCTAGAGGCGCCTCGTGAATGTCCACGTCAGCGAAAACCACTGTCTAAACAACTGGAAAAGGAAAAACAAACGAATTTGATATTTGAGAGAGTCTGAGTACTCGATTTTATTATTGAGATAAAAAAAGGCGAACACGCGTGATAGTTGAGAGGGATAAATAACACCTTTTTCTAGTCTTAGAATGGTTTTGTTCTTGTTCGTAAAAAAAAAAAAGAATGATTTCAGATTTTCAGTCCTGGGAACATGCAGACCGTGCTCTATGGGCCACGCATGCAACTAGGGATGATAAAAGAGCTTGAATCATGGATTTTTTAATAAATTAAATTAAATTTTATTTTAAAAATAAATAGAAATTTAACTGGACTCTAAGCCGTTTCAATCCTCTGTTTAGATCTTTGAAATTGAATTTATTTTAATAATTATAATTTAGACATAAATTAATTAAGCTAATATAGTTGTATATAAAATATATTTGTATATTTATTGTTATACATACAAGAGACATTGTATTTCTGTTGCAGAGAAGTGAGTTGAAGAACATGTTATAAGTTAAAAAATAGAATTGTACCATAGTGATGTATATAATCTGTTTTTATCTCTCACCTTATGAATTTGAAATAGATTTATTTGTGAGTTTTAAAAAATTGTGAAGTGTCAAATTTTAAGTTAAGTTTAAGTTAAGTGACTTAACTCAACTCATTATGTAGATTTAATAAACAGTCCTTAATTTATTTCATTCCATCTATTTTTACCCTTAGACAACCAACGAGATGGACGATCGAAACCGAATAGGCGTGGTGACAGAGACGAGGGGACCGATCGGGGAATGTGATGATCCTACTATTCGACGAGACGCCGCGCCTGCAGCGGTTCGACCGGCTGACAGTCAGGTCCGATTTTTTTAATATTTTTAGAATGGTCATAGATCCGATGTTGGAACGTAATTTGGCAACCAGTACAAGTTGCCAACATGCATGCAAACTGCTCCTAAACAAAACATGGGTTATTCTTAATTAGTACTCCATTTTAAATTATTGACATTGTTGACTTATAATATCAACTTTAGCCACCTAGGTCGCCATCAAAATCACCGTGCTCAAGGTTAGTATATGCATACGCCAAGTGCCTAGCTAGATATTGCATTATCTCGTGGGGCCGGGTTGGTTGACAGCCAGCAAACAATAAGCTATACGTGCATGCATGTTGGATGCTCTCCTCTATAGCACCTGTTTGCATCCAGGCATGCTTTGTGCAATGCCGGAAAAAATGCTCGTCGTCGGTAATTTGACATGAAATAATTTTTGTTTGCATATGTTGATACTTGATCTTCCTGTTAGGATTCTTTACGTTGTTTACGATCTGTACCTTCCAAAAGATAGAGATTTCATCACCCAAAAGCTTGCAAATATATGTCTTTTTTTTTTAACTCCAAATATCTCTCTTGAGAGAACAAAGGCACGTGAACTATAAGGAAAAAGCAGGTGAAGAGTTTGTGAGGATGTTTAGAGAAATAAAGAGATGATCCGAGGCAGGCTGCCTAATCTGGCGATAAACACTGTAGCATCACAATCTATCTGGTCAGAAAAGTAAGTACGGAGTAATTAACAAAAGGTAGGAGTCTACGGAACCAGTAGAACAAACGTACTTTTACGGGAAGTTACTAACTGGGCGGGATGCAACTAGGGTTGGTAGTTAAAACAAGGTGTAACTGCACTGTAATTTCGCAGACATTTCACAATGTCGGACTGAAAATTTTCCATCTGTATTTAACGCGAGCCGCCCAGTTGCCCTGTCCCCTGCGGACGGTCTGTAAAGAGAGATCGTGCGGCCCTGCCTCAGATTGCTGCCGCGTACACTTCGCATGAGATCGAACGGTAGCACAGTTGGCTCGTTTATTGGCTCCATGCGAACTGCATCCCGGCTTCTCTAGACGCAAAGGGCTCCGGCTCTAACCGCCGAGCAAGCCAAATTAACAGTGAACCAAGATTAAGAGGTGATGGCCTAATCAATTCTAGAACCAATCTGCAATTCAAATCGGGATGATGCTTCTGCTCCCAGCAGCGGTAATGGCGCCCTCCTCCCGATGCTGCAGTCCACGATGCTACCATGGTTCACCGTCCTCCCTGGGTCGGCGTTGATGCCGCTTGTCAGAGTCATCTACCCCGGGTACTTTACGGCCCGCGCTCGTACGTGTAAGACCTCGAGTTAGAGATCGGACGGCAGTGTTCGGACGTGCGACCCGACCCTCAAGGCGACTTACGAAAGCCGCATCAGATCACGAAGGCGCCGACCTCCGAGAACCAACTCTGAGGATCGACCTTGAGAAGAAAGGTACGGCGTAATGACGTATTTACTCCAGCGGCTAACTGCAAACTGCCCTGACGGGACAGGACGAGATTCACCACGATGGCACTCCAGCGGAAGCCGCGGCAGTCGACAGACAAGACTCGACGGCACTGTGGCTGACACAGCAGTGCCGGACAGGCGCTACAGTGTCTGCCGCTGCGTGCGACGCGACAGGTCACGCCCGTACCTGGGTAAAGCGAATGATGGCGACGACAGCGAAAGGGCCCACCTATCGGCGAGGCGACAGGATCGTGTAGAACTCACTATTTGTAACCCCGGGTCACCCTGTATAAAGAGGGTCCGAGGATACAGGGTCCGGGGAGCGATAGAAGGCGACGAAAAAAGAATAGATAAAAAACAAACCAACGAGCTAGACAACGAACAACACTAGAGCCCAGGGTTCTTGCATCTCTTCTCACGAGCAACCCCTCTCATCCGTGCTCTAAGTATTTTTCGACCCATTCCGAATCTTCTCACGAAGAGGGAATCCGACCCTTATACTATTATCATCGAGATATTTGACTCTCTAAATATAGAGTGTTACACCGTTTGAAGTGACCTGAGCCAAAAAATTTTTTTTTTTGAGTTTTTTTATAAAGTACACCATATCGAATACGAAGGCACATCGTTCCACTGCCCGTACGGTCAGAAACGCCGACACCGCTCTCCGCCTTGGTCGTGGTCCAAGATGGCGCTCTCCGCCTGCGACGATGGCGATGTTAGGTTGCAGCAGCGGTTGGACATGAACGAAGGCCTCGACACTGAACGCTGACGACGACGAGTATTTTCCGTGATTCCGGCAGCGTCGCCGCACATTATTAGCCGTGAACTGAGGCACCTGATGTGCAGCATTGCTTTTTCCATTTTTTTTCCCCTTTCTTGGAGCGTGCGACTCCTCAAGCCGAGCCTACCTCTATGGAAGCCACGAGCCTATGATGCAGTTCGCATGGAGCCGAGAACGAGACAACAGTGCTACCTTCGATCTCATACGAAGTATACGCGGCAGAAATCTTTGGCAGGGCCGCATATAGTCTCCTTACAGACCGGCCGCAGGGAACTTTTTTCCCCATGTCATCGCTGACAGCAGCGGTGTCTCGTCAAGACATTGCCAGCGTAAGCCTTTGCCACGGTTTGCGCCTTTGGCTGATCGGCTCCTCATCCGATCGAATGGCTCGCCTGACAAGCATTGAAAGTGGGGAGGCCCTGACGCTAACCACTCCGGACTCCGGTGTCGCTCGACGCCGGCGACCGCTTGGTCGATGTACACGCTGCGCCGCTGCGTTACGAACCCATGCAACGTGTATCATGCGGGCATCGTCAGGCCTCGACTATTTGCCGCTAGCTCAGGCTCATCTCATTGACGTTCCCGTCGTACTGCAGCTGACAGGCGAGAAGAAAGGCGGCGCGCCGACGACCCCCGCGCCGGTCGAGGAGCCGCTCCTGGTCGCGGCGGGGCGGTTCGGCGTGGTCATGCTCGTGCTGGACGCGTGGCAGTACTTCATGCACCGTCTCATGCACTCGAGCGCGTACCTGTACCGCCGGTTCCACGCGTGGCCGCGCCGTACGCGTTCGGGGCGCAGTACGGCCACCCCGTCGATGGCGTGCTCACGGAGACGCTGTCGGGCGCCGCGGCGTACCTGGCCTCGGGCATGTCCCCGCCCCCGCGCACCGCCGCGGCCTTCTTCGTCTTCGCCACCGTCAAGGGCGTGGACGACCACTGCGGCGTCGCGGCGCCGTGGAATCTGCTGCACGCCGTGTTCGCCAACAACACGGCGTACCACGCCGTGCACCACCAGCGCGGCGGCGGGCGGCGCAACTTCTCGCAGCCATTCTTCGTGTTCTGGGACCGGCTCCTCGGCACGTACGCAACGCCTGCCGTGATGCACAGGCACGGTGGCGGGCTCGAGGTCAAAGTCTTCAAGGCGGATAGTAAGATACAGTGATGCATTAGTTCAGCAGCCTTTACAGCTGTTTGGCAGACTGGTGACTTGCTAACTGGATTTGCCTCGTTCAGTGTTTTGTTTTGCCTTGTAGCAGTTGACTGTAGCTTAGTGTGTGCCTTGTGTTTAAGCAACGCGTATAGATACAAGAATGCAAGTACTATTACGATCAGAATCTAATCAACTTGGGCTCCGTCTTTCAGAACTCAAATGGCGCTAGCTCCAGAAATCCACCAGGTTTTATTAATTCCGTCTTTCAAACCTCAGATGGCTTGAGCTTCAGGACTCTGTTAGAACCTTTTGCGAGATGTAAAAAGCAGATGCCGCAACGGTACAAATACTGTCCTCACACTCCAGAACGAAGTCGACCACAGCAAAACACTAGCATCCGACACAAATTTAAACCCAACAACTTCAGGACCGGGACCTCTTTCCCCCATGTACACGAGAAAAAAGCAGTATACATGTCTTTCTTCAGGGGCGAACTCGGCGCTCTACAGCCTGCCCGGGTAGTCGAGGTGGTCGCTGCAGTTGGTCGATGCCACGGCGGACAGCTCCAGCTTCCCCGTCCACTCCTCGCCCGGCTTCAGCGAGATGGCCCTCTCCACCGCGGCAGCGTTCACACAGAGCATCTGCTTGTACTCGTCGTCACCAAAATCCACCATGGTTTTCGACTTCTTCTCCCAGGGGTTCCACACGACTGAAGGACAGGACAGAGAACAGGAAATGATTCACTCCAACACTTGTGCGATTAACTTGTTTGATGGAGAACTGAAAGGAAGAAATTGTTTTACCGGTATCAGGAAGCCCTTCTTTTCTTATGATGAACGTGCGTTTCTTTTCATGATCAAGTACAGCAATTACACCTGGGGAACCAACATATACTCGATCGACCTGCACAATGGTTAACAAACTGCTCAGATTTAAATATATCCCAAGTGGAACAACTAACAAGAGCAGATCTACATAAAAAAGCTGAGCGCATTTCGAGTAGTTAAGTCGTGTGTATGCTATTAACCTGCGAAAATCCAAACTAAAATAATTCCTCTTACAATATACCCCCAGCGGAACCACAAGAGCAGATGTATCCACACATCAAGATAAAAAGCTAAGGATGGTTTATCTGAATGTATATGTGCTATTACTTGGAAAAGTCCAAACAATTTCTAGAAGGCAAAAATTGATTAGATACTCAGAAACTTCTGCAGTGGGTACAACTTCTTCTAGCAGGTTTCAACAAATAAGGCCAGTTATGGGACGCTTAATTATAGTAAGTAAAGCAAACAGCAATAGAGGTGCCAAAATCTTAATAATGTGACGTAGACATATCATTGCAACTTCATGGCCATGCTAGAAATTCTGAAACAAATCAAGTATGTCCTTGTAAGTCAACACACAAAGAACTTACCTCTGATTCAAATGTTATCGCATCTCCTTGTTCTGTAAAACGCTCCCGTTGGCTCAGGTTGTCAAGATAATCAAGGGTCTCGAGGCCTTCTATCCTTACTTCACTGAATGAAGGCACAGCACATCATTATATGTCTATTCATCTTCAGAAATCAGGAAAGTTCTTCGCACCATATCAAAATATGTTGATGAGACGGAAACTTTTATGTCAGCACTAATTATGAAATAAAAATGTAACTTGGTGATTATTAAGCTTCAAGTAAGGAACATGCATTGCTTGATTGTGATAACTACAGGCAGGATTTAATAGAAAAGCTTATTTTAAAAAGTTTTGTCATTTCATATCTTTCTAAAATAAAATATGTAGGTATGCTGACTAATTCAGCACTTCCATGCACGATATGTTGTTAAACTTCACACTATTTTTTTATTTCAACTGTCAGTCTAATTTACAAAAGTCCGTGGGCACATTCGTGTGTAATTGCTTCAGTTGGTAAATATCTGTCTTTCAGAGACAAGCTTAAAAAATTCACAAGTGGAATCTCATGACCATTGTACAAACTAAAGTGAACATAACATAAATGCTGATGGGCCAAATAATTAATTAACCAAAACAATATAACTATAGGACACAGAAAACGAAAATAGTGAACCATAACATCAAGTTAAGCATATATATAACACAGGACTAATGGGTGAAACAGTGTGATACCTGATGTCAGAAACAGAGATATATGTGTTATAGGCAAATGAGAAACTGAATGGCTTCCCGTTAACATTTCGGACACGCGATATCAAGGAAATGTCTCCATCTATTGAAAGAGAGACTCTGAGACGTAACTCAAAACTGAAATTCAAATTAAAACCAAAATCAGACAGAGCATCACATATCTTTATATATTAAATCGCAAGCATTCTCTCAACTCTCGTTGCGCCACGTCATCCTAAAAAATATTAACCGTCGGATTAAAATCTAACGGTGAATATTAAAGAGAAAAAAAAATTCTTTCCTCGATCAACGTAGAAGCGTGCTTCTACTCGGCGGGAGCAGCCATAAACGACAGTGCCATCGCCCTAGTTTTTCCAGGTTTAACATAAATTTTGACTATGGTCATATTTAATTTTTTATAAATTTCATATATTATAATTTGCTTTATCATTAAAGTTATTTGAATCACAACTTAAAATTTTACATATTTGAATTAATTTTTTAGATAAGTTGAATAGTTAAAGATGATATTAAAAATCAATAGTAAACAATAATTTAAAAATGTAGAGAGTATGTGGGAGTACACATTGACAATGGCATAAATATAAGAAATTAACTATAACTGTTTTGTTAAATCAAATTTATTTTGCTATAGAGTCAATAGAACTATTTCAAAAGATATAAAAAAAGTTCTTATAAATTTATTCTACTTCTATGTCTTGCAAGTACTTCTATGTCTTGCAAGTATATGCTACAATTAAAGACCTTTATATATTATGAAAATGTATATTTAGATAACTTAAATTGTTTTATCTCCTAAAAATGTTCTTTGATTACTATGAGAACTAAGATTCAATTTTTTTCCTGCTTACAACTCCGGTCAAAAAAATAAGTAGCTTTGAACGCAATGTTTTAATCAAACATTGCCAATATAAATTAGAAATAATTTTAAATTTATTAAATTACAAAA
>BCLG01004181.1:17636-35276 GCA_001602295.1 Zoysia matrella
AATACTTTCTTAAAAGTGTACCGATGTTACTTTTTATTAAATATTTTATAGATAACAAGGGTTACACTTATGCTTTGAAGACCATGTCGACAATTTTTTTTTGAGAATGGGGTATATGTTTATGGAACTTTGTCATCTATGTTAAGACAACTATATTTCTATTTTTTAAATAATAAATTTAAAATATACTGCTTCAATTAGAGGTGCACAACAAAAACATACACAAAAAAGCACAGCAATTGCCGCGCAGATTTTCTAGTATATATTGAAAGCTATACCAAGATTTGCATTTACATTTAAAGCATACCCTCATCTTTCAAAGATTGATTTAACATTTCGAAGATACAGATTCACATCATGCATAGTTTCATCAGATAAGTAATTAATTAACTTAGCTTTTAGAAGAACTGCATTATTGTCATAAGGCATCCCATCTACATTATGACAGGTGTTAGCCTGTTCAGATTCCTTTTTCTAAGCAAATGATGCACATGGAACAGAATCATGGGTCAAGCAACATGCCTTTGATGGAGAAAACTAAAAAATAATACCTCGCCGATTAGTTACCAAATTAACATTCCATTCCATTATACACACCATTAATAACTTTAAGACATTTGAATAGCGCCAGTTCTGATTGATCAATCGTTGATTACTTTTCCCACAGGAAAATAGAAATTGTACTTCTTCCAAAGAAAATTGTTATCGTACCAGTGTGGCCAGCACTTCAAGTCATCATCAGATGGCTTCAACAGAAGGTCAACAGAAGCTTTGTTGTTGTTATCACCATTACTTAGTGGTGGAGCCTCCTCATCTACTGTCCATATCTTGTTCCTTGCAAATCCATGTTGATCCAATGTTCCACAGTTTCCAAACTGACATGTTTTACAGATTTCCAGAAGAAGTTAATTGCATGGATAGTTACTTGCAACATGTTACAGATTTTTATCGCCTGCTACGAAATATAGAGTTGGACGAATGATTACGATACCTGTGGAAAGCATATTGGAATTCCACCCCGCACTGCTTTTGGGGGTTTGAAGACTGCCTGCATGCAAAACCAATATAGTTACAAAAGTTCTCATAATGAAGTAAGCGGATTGTATTGCTCTCCCATACAGAAAGTCAGAAGCAGGGTACATTAGGCGGTGCTAAATTTTAAGTATGCAAATCAGATGTTCACGATAGGTTAAAGCAGAACGGTGATAGACATATAAGTGAAATGGAAGTGAGGTTCATAATTTTGGAGAAGAAAGTTGCATTATCTAATGTCCCACAGAATACATGTTGAGAGGGAAGATCGAATCCTTTGATATGCCTTCTATCCCATATATAAACTAACTATATATATAGAGTGAATCAGTGATGACAGGGCAGTAGTGGTAACTGATGTACACACATTTTGTGCTGTAAATGGCATCAGTTTGTAGGTGCAAACAGAAATGATTTCGCAAATCAATCCAGGATATTAATATCAACTAGTCGACCAAACTGAACCAAATCCTTCTCCCACCCCAAATTAACAGAACATGAACATTGCAACGAAGTTGAACATACAGGGATCGGTAGGCGACAGCCTCACCTTGCTGCTGGTGAAGAGGAGCTCCTCGCCGCGGCTGTTCCTCCATGAGACGACCTGCCCGCCTAGCAGGCTGACCTGCAACCCAGAGCAGCATCAACCCGGAACACGCATCAGACAAAAGCTTCACCCGAGACCGAGAAATACCGAGCCGATCGCCCGACGGAAACCGCAAAAAACAAAACCCGTGGAGACGCGACTCACCCGGACGGAAGCCCCCCTCGGCGACCGGATCACGACCTGGTCGCCGCCGTTCCAGTCCTTGGTCACCTCGAACCCCGGCCGCTGCTCCGGGCAATGCCCCATGCTCATCAACCAGAGCAGACGAACACCGCCGCCGCCTCCTTCCTGCAGATTCCACCGACCAGACACCCACCGCCTTCCCGGAGCACGCAAGCCGAGCGCTGGCTCGGCCCACGCAAAGGGCTACGGTCACCTACCAACCTAGTATTCGGCCCCCGTACGAGTCTACAACCAGCACTACACTACCAGTTTATCACCGCCCCAGCAACGCGATGCAGAGGACAGGAACAGCACGGGTCGCCATTGGAACAGCTCGGATGTCACAGCTCGCCTCCAACTCCAACGCCTCCCTACTTCCTTCCGCGAGCGAACCGAGAAGGGAAAGGGAAAGGGAAAGCTGGTGAGCCCAAATCAATCTCGTGACACCTACGGCGCAGCAGAGCAGAGTAGCGCAAAGCGCGGCGGCTTTTTGCTCTCCGGCCTTTTCGCTGCGTACCAGCAACCACCACCACCACCCCGGCGTCGTCTCAGCAAGCGAGATCAGCCAGAGTCCACGCCCGCACGGCACGGCACGGAACGGCGCGGGGCTAAGCTAGAAGGGGAATGGGCGTGACCCGGAGATCTCTCCCACGCTCCTCTGGCAAAAGCGGGACGCACATGGCGGGGGTGGCGTGGTGAGAGCAGCCCATCATGGGAGCCACCTCGGCATTGCCTCGGTACGGCCAAGGATCCGAGGGAACGGGGAACAGCTGGAATCCGAGAAGCGCGGGGGTGGTGGACTGGTGGGTGGCCGCTGGTGCGGAGAGAAGACCCGGAACCCGGGACGACAGATAAACGACGACTCCGCGCGTTTGCTCGCTGGCGCACTGGAGGAGAGCCAGCAAAGGCGGCAATGGCGCACGGTTTGTTTGACACGTGCAGTGGAGTGACTGATGAGTCACCTACAGTTTTCTTAAATTTATTACATTATTATCATTTAATAAGATTATATTTCTAAAATTAAAGTTAACTGAAATTTTTTACTTATACACCAAAATATTATGCACCAGCCCCTCATGAGAAAATCATAATAAAAGAGTCACCCACAATTTTTCGGAAGGCAACACAACTGAAGTATTGAAGTATCTGAAGATAACTATGCGTTATCGAGTGAACTAAAACTTTTTGAGCTTTATCATTTTATCTTTTGTTTCTTTCGACGCAAATTGATAAGCACGCTGTAACATATGACTCTTAGTATGAGCTGTGTGTAAGTGTTTTTTAGCATTTTTTTACTAACAATTTTACTCTTACGAGGAGTGCCTACTAAACATTAAAAGTCATCCAACATCTAGCTAGACAATAATGCATGCACCAAACATATATTATTCCGAACAAATATTTTCCCACATATAATCAATTTAGTTTTTGTCTATATACAAGACGACGAATGCAGTTGAATTTGGATGAGTACCCAACATATTACTACCAGTCAAACAATTATAAATGTAGATGTATCAGTTATCTATTATTTCGTTGAATTACTTATCATGCTTTGACGAGTTACTCATAAGTTTTTTAAACTTCCTTTTTGAAAAATAAAAGAATCTTATCATCTTATGTCAAAATTTATTGCACCGGTGCTTGGTTATAGTGTTTAGCATAAAAACCACATACATATGAATTAAAACTGCCTTTTCTAAAATGCTACAGAGTATTTAGTTTTTTTCTTTGCAACGCGTGAACCAAACTAATTCATTGAAAAACTTGTGAACCATTTTATTTCAAAATTTCCGGTCTCTTATTTCATTAAATTTGCTTTCTCCGATACGTCGATAACCGCATGCTTTGTGAATTGGAACCTACCGTGGCGCTTGGGTATTCGTAGTTGCGGGCTTTGGGTCACGGTGAGCGCGGGTAAAAACCGGTCCGTTTTCGAGAATGGATGCAATGATAATTTGATATTGCCATATGGGGGTTTTGGGTCACTGTGAGCGCAAGTAATAACCGACTCGTTTCCGGGAATGGATGCAATGATAATTTGATATTGCCATATGGGGGTAAGGTGTCGTGGAGGCACTCGTCAAGTTAAAGGAAGTACACCGTGCAGAGCAGTGTAGCACGGCCCAATCTAACAGCATTCTGGCTAGCTCGTGATGTCAACCTAACCTACTGCCCTCCCGATCGAGATCCACGTTGTCGCCATGCCATGCGCAAACCTTATGCACCTCCGTGATGATAAGACCTTGCCTTAAATCGGTCGTTTTGATAGGTCAATTCCCTTCCTACCTCGATGAGTCTGCCGCATGTTAGTCGTAAAGTTCTGTACGCCTAATTAATCGCCTCTAACAGTCCAACACTGCAGCTGGAACAAGGGCGGACGGCATCGCGAGACAGTGACAGTTACCGAGCCTCAGCGGCCAGTCAGCCCAGCCACACCCAGCTCTGTTCGTCGACACGGCGGCCGGTGAAGGGCGACGGCGAGTAACTGGCAATTTGGCAGCTGCTGCGTGCATAGTGATCACTGTTGCAACTGCGCCGTCTGCGACAGAAGACGGATTCATATTCTCTTCCACAGGATTTAAAATGCACAGTATTGTAACATGAATAATGAAGAAAATGAATAGTATTCTGCATTAGCACTGTAGCGGGGACACTGTAGCGATATCTCACTTCACCGTATACTACAACAGCACATCTGAAATGCTTGTTCCCGATCGGATGGTTGAAATTTGAACTAATACATTAGAACCCCTAATAAAGAGAATATGGATCTAGAACAGAAGGGATACACAGTCGAACACTGACCAGCGTCGATCGCAACAATTGCTATAGGAAGGGCTGTCATCGACTCATCGCTGATGCCACGCCTTGACGCCACTGTCAATCGAGCACAAGATAGCCACGAAAATAGTTTGATGATAACTGATAAACAAGCACGCTCGTCGGCTAGATCAGTTTCACGCCAACCCCGGAACAACGCCATCAGTTGTTTACACGCGGTTTACTATAGATGGGCCAAACTTTTGGTATCTGAACTCTGAGGTACAGATCAGTTTCAGTGCCAACGATCAAAGATAAGGGACTCTTTTGAGAGAACCAGACGAAGCGAAACAGAGATGATCATAGGTAAGTTTCTCGTTGCCGGTGATTGTTATTTGATTAGCAGTATCTACATCATAGCATCAGTTGACTCCGTTCATATGAACAAAACAACTGAGATTACTTTCCGACGCTCTGGTTAAAAATCAGAAAAAATAGCGTCCAGTTCTCGATGGGTAGTTCCGAAGCCCATCCATAAAGACTTACTCTAATTTACAGCTGGTACAGGCGTACAGCGACCAAATCTCGCGGGGCAGCTTGGGCGCTCTTCAAAAATCACCAGGCCACATGCGTGCTTGCATGGTTGTTTCAGTACGTGTGAGACGGCAGAACGGCGCGGGCAGATCATCTATCTAGCGGCGACGACGTCAGCTGGTAGCGGCCCGGAGCCAACGAGCTGGCGGAGCTTGGGCGCGCCGTGCTCCATGTGCCTTGGCGCTCCTGCGCCGGTCATCATTGACAGGAAATTTGTGACGGCGCGGCGGCTGTTTGGTCCGCAGGCGCTTCTTCGTCTGTTGCGTTTTCCTTCAGTTTCTCCTGCGATGTCAGGCGCATCCGAGAAATGAGGCATGGTGAACGAAAGATATGGTGATGAAAATTCAGTCAGACCACGCTGTACCATCAGAGCAGAATTCTCCATTTTGAGCTTCTGGGAGCTTTCTGACAGCTTGTTGATCTCATTTCGGAGGGACGTGTTCTCTGCGGTCATTAGCTCTACTTTCCAAGCCAGTTCCTCAGTCTCGGCCTGAAAGATAAGGGAACAAGCACGACTAATTACGCAAGGAATGCTTGGCATTGTAGTCATACCCTTAATTTTATAAGCAGAATGCAGACATTTTTCCACTGAAGTAGTGGCACAGTGTTCTGAAAGTCAAAACAATCAAAGGCATGCTTGACACGGGTTGCCTTGTTTACCTGCTTCCTGAGCCTTGAGCGCCGGGCAGATTCCCTGTTTGATTGCTTCCTCCTTTCACGCTTTGATTCCTTATCATCCTGAAAATTCAGGAACAGTTACTTTTACAATTGGATTATTTCGGGCAGAGCAAGAAATCCTAATCCTAGAAAACAGCAGCAATCCAGATAAATCTAAGAGGTCAAAAGGAGATACTAAACTACTCCTGACAAGTTATAAAACATTGTTCACTTAACCTGCCATTTAAAACGTACCTTAGTTGGCCATTCGGTTGACTGCGCGCCACTAACCCTGAAATCACTTCCAGTGCTCGCACATGGTTTGACTGCTGCATCTGGGATGCATACATTGGCCAAAGTTGTTGATCTTCCTGGTTCTCTTGGTTTATCATTAAGTATTGAAGCTCCACATGTTTCTGCACCATTTTGTCACACCAGTAACAAAATAATTATATGTAACAAAACGGGATGCAAATATGTGCCCATATAACAAATTTCAGATTTCTAATTTCCTAACTGACAAATATGAATGTCATATTGCTAACTATGTTTGATAATGATGTTTGAATCAAGGAGCAAATAAGTAGAGCACCTGATGTAGTCATGTCGTCAATGGTCCTTTTCTTGGGAGTTCCACATGCCTAAGCAATAGTGAAATAAATCTCCACCGTCAAAATTCGCTTAGTAACTAATAAGAGCATCAGCACAAGATTGATAGAAGACAGAAAAATACCCTTTGGTTGTTTCCATCACTAGATCCTTCTACGCTGTAATCCCCACTGCATTGATAGCAACAGAGGCAAAGTAATTCAGTTTACCCAAAATAAATAGAGATGGACAAAAGCTGCACTTGATGTTGCTAAAAGTAATCAAGAAAAGTTGTGTTACCTTGTTTTTTCACTGTTACCACTGCCAGTAGACACAGCAGTCCCATCAGTTTCCTTCATTTTCTTGTTTAAGCTGTTATCCTTGCTATTCACGGACATTGCTGGCTCCGCATTCAATGGGTTTACCATCTTTACATAAAAAGATATAAAAATCAGTACAGTTTTATGACAAATTAAAATATACAAAAAGAGTACTATCAAGTCATAAGGATACTGCTGACATGGCAAATTCAGTCATTACCATGTCATATTTCTACAGGTTAGATGGTATACATATGCAGCTGTTTTTTTAAATTTAATGTCCCAATATTTTGTCATGAACATATTCTGTCCTGTTCGATGTTTTCAAGTCGTCCGACTAACCGTGGTTAGCTGTCCTGATCGGTTCCATGGTGACTAGGGTCTACTATTATGATCAAGCCGACTAATCATGATTAATCGTGATTAGTCAGCCTGGTCGGTCCTATGGCAACTAGGATCGACTAGATGACTTGTAAACATTCGTTCTGTTTGGTGACTATGATATTCGTATTTGATATACTGAATTATAAATCATGGTTTAATCCAACAAGTAAAATCTAAGTTTGATTTCTAGAGTACGAGCGAACAAGGAGAGGCACACATCTATCCTAGAATTACCAGGGGCATGAAGGGATGCAGGAAACCACCAGCATGTGGATATATTGCAGCATATGGCTTTCCAAATGCAGCCGTTGACAGATTCTGCAGAGACACTGAGAAGTTAGAATCATTCAAGATATTAGTGTCATAAGATAAATCAAGACAAATACCTGTGGAGCCCACATGAATGGGGAAGGGACATGGCCAGGGTTAAAAAATGCTGGTGGCAAGATCCCAGGGCCATAATATGACTGCACAAATCACTCTTTACTTTAGTCGGTTACTTTAAAGAAAGAAACGCGAAATTCAACAAAGAGCAGTAAGCAGTAATTTGTCAGGCACTAAACCTGCATAGCTGACCAATCAAGGTATGGAAAAGTGGCTGGCTGGTCCTGCCAAAGAATCAACTATAGATTAGCCACCACCCTTGAAATTAAAATGTCTAAAAAGGACCATTAGAGAGAACATTATGCTTGACAATTGTCTGATTAGAAGATTTAAAGCCCAACTGACTTTGTTCAACCGATGCATAAAGATATAACCTCAAGACTAATACTTGAGGCAAAATTTATACAATCAACATATTTAGAGTAATTTCTCCTGTTTCTGGTATTGTACAGTGTCGAACTTTACAGAATTTGGTTTTCTTCTTTGGCATTGGGTAGGGGCCAGATCATGGTGAAATACAACTGTTACACTATATATGCATTTACCTTGGCAGGTGATGGTGCTTTTCCTGAAATCTGAGTAACTACAGCTTCGTCATGGCCCATGGTTTCTTGTGAGTGCCTGCACACGTATATAACAATATGAGAAATTAGTGTTCATTTTTCAAAATCCCTTAGTTCCTCTCTTAAAAAATAGTACTCCCTTTGTTTCTAAATTATTGTCACAGTTGACTTTAGACATCAACTTTGAACATTCGTCTTATTCAAAAAATTAATTCAAATGTATAAAATTATAATTCAGGGTTCTAACTACTTTGATAATAAAGCAAATTATAACAAAATATATAATATTCATCAAACTTTTTTTGAATAAGACGAATGGTCAAAGTTGATATTTGAAGTCAACGGCCACAATAATTTAGGAACACAGGGAGTAACTCTGAACATCATACACTGCTTTAGTTGCTTTCCTTGATTGTTCAAAATTTGAACATCTAATCATTCGAATTCATTGTTCTAAAAGAATAATGGTTCTTCTCTCTCTCTCTTTCTTTTGCAATAGTTGTCCATGTCATGAGACATCTTATTTAGGACCTGTTTAAACATTCTGGTAACTTTGGAGACATGCAGCTTCTTTGTTCATATCATACCTGTAAAATCCAATCTATTTTACCCCCTTCTGTTGAATACATGAAACAGAGTAACCAAGCTTGTTATATCAGAGAATTCGCTGTTGCTATGTTCTTCTCGCATGTCTCCTAGCGCCGGCTTATAAACTAATCAAAATATTACGACAGCTATGATTTTCCATTTATATTTTCTAAAGTCAGGTACAAGTTCCCCCACACCTTTTCTTCAGGTGCAATCTCGACAGCATCCTAGTACGACTCCAGCGATGAGCTGACTAGATTCGGTGAAAGCTAAAGCATAAAAAGGCGAGGCGAGGTGAGCTAGTAAGAAAAAAGAGGGCAGTTGAGGCGACAAGGGCACCATGGACGGACGCCAATTTTACAACCCCTCACTAATTATAGCAACGCTAAATCGAACCCATTTATTCAAATTATTCCTTCATTTTTTTTTTCAAATGCGGCCTAGCCGCTGCCTTCAGGAGGCAAGGTGCGGGACGCGGGGATCGAGCCCCCGTCGGCTGGAAGCGCGCCCATGCGCTTTGCCATCAGGCCAAAGGCAGAATGATAAATAACCAAACACATGATTCGTGGTACCCTATGATCCGCCTCGAAAAAGAACCGAAAAGGCCGAGTCGCCGTGCTTGAGTCTCTCGTATGGCCGATCATCCTCCGCGGCGCGGCGGCGCCTCATTCCGGCGAGCCAGTCTCGGGGAAGCGGCACCGGTGCACACTCGACATAGCTTAAGATACAGGATCTCCGATGAAACGCAAGGAAACTATGCGTGCTCTCTGCTTTAGCTAAATTTTAAGGTCGCGGCTCTGCGTGCGGCGGAGACAACCGCACTGCGCATTGCGCTTCAACGGGGAGCGGCAGCGCGTACCTGGAACAGGCGGAGGCGGAGTCAGTCAGTCGCTGTCGTTGTCCTTGCTGCGCCGCGGGAGGCGGACGGAACGGGGGCGAAGGCGAGGTGCGAGACACTGGCGCGTGTGGGTGGGGAGATGGACTGGGTGCGGGCGGACGGAGTCACGGCCGGAGGGCGTTTGATTTGAGAATTGAGGCGAGGGCCAGGCGGGGAAGGGAAAGAGAAGACGAGGAGGAAAGAGCGATGACTAGTCGCAGGACGGGCGCAAGGGGAAGTTGCCACGTCACGGAGGCACGTGTCGGCCGTCCGATACCCGGGCCTCGCGTGGCGTGGCGGACAATTCGTCTGCGGCGTTCGTGCGGTCTGGCGCACCCGGCAGAGGCCAGATCTGCATCGTGCCTTGTGCCCTGGAGCATGGCCGCGGGAAAAGATTTGGTACAGTAATCCACACGTCCAATCACGTCATCACAGCGACGAGCCATCATCCTTTTGTGCATCTACCCACTGTAAACGTGATTACGGGAGCTCCCCTTGTCGATGACCTGTGGGACCGCCACAGGGATTAACCTCGCCCGAGGAAAGTTAGGAGTGTACCGGGGGAGTGGATGCGGTGGCCACGGTCGCGGTGCGACGCAACGGCGCGAGTCGCTGCACCGGTGGGCGAGGCCCCCCGTTTTGTTCGCCCGCCGGGTCACGCATCGCGCGCGCACGTGTCAGCCAGCGAGCCGTCCTACGCGTCCCCGGCGGCTCCTGCCTCGAGGGCCAGGTGGGTGTCCCCGTCATGTGGGTGACGTGGTACCTGTGCCTACCTCGCGGGGTCCACACCACGGCCACGAGGCCACGGGCACGCGGCCGCGTCGCGCGGCAGGCGCGAGGGGAGAAGCTTCTCCACCCCTGCACACGCGCGCGCCCGGAAACGGTGAACGTCTGGAACTGGCGTCACGGTTTTTTTTTTCTCGAGTTCAGCCTGGCACCACGTTATTGGCTGCGGATCTGGATTAGTAAAAGCTAAAGCACGTACTGGCTGTACGGAAACTTTGTTTAGCAGGATGCCACTGAGCCGTCGACACCGAGCCTATGATAATGCTACTCCCAGTAAGGAGCAGTTGCTCATCATCACACATGGTAGAAGTAGAGGTCAAAATAGAACAAAGAAAATAAACTAAAAATAGTAAAAATTGAATCGAATTAAAATTTAACTCAATTTTCATTAATTTTTAAATAAAAATTAATTAAGCTTGTGAAACAATCGCGAACCGAGTCCTTTTATGTTCCTAAGCCGGAAAAGTGAGGAGCACGCAGTGAAACATGCCCGTCCAAGTTGCTCCTATGCATACAGCACACTGCGAATAGGCCCGGCCCTGAGCCAGTGCAAACGGTGCCACCGCACCGGGCCTCCCCCATCAAGGGGGCCCCATGAATGTTTTTACACGGCATAGCATACAGTCTCTTAATACTTTCACAAAACCAATCAATCAAGGGCACCCACCACCCGTCGCCCCCGATCGCGTGAGCGTGTACCACGCACTGCGGCTTGCGCCTGAACGGGCGCTGCACCCTCAACCGCGATCGCCAAACGCGATTGATTACCACCAAGCTTGCTCGCCGCTCGTCGGACGCACTGCAGAGCCCTCAGCGAACTGCGGAAGCACGTCATGCATAGAGATGCACTGCTAGCCCACCTAGCCGCAGGAAAGCAGGCGCGAGGGAGGTTCACTTCCGGCTTCTATTCCGTACTTGTGACAGGATGGTTTCTTGTTATGTCCGTTCTCTGCAATTCGCCTTGAAGGTTGAAGCCCAATTATGTTTCCCATGTTTGAAAATTTATGAATATTGTACATGTGACAGGATGGTTTTTTGTGAAATCCATATATATTGATTTTTGTACTTAATTTTGTGCCACATCCGTACTTATTATTGTGTCATAAATAGTAATTTTTTCCAGTATTTTCATCATATTCTAGTAGCAGGTAATGAATTTTTGTGATGATTAAAAAAAAAGTAAATTTCACAAAACTACAGATATTTTACCTATATTATCACAAAACTATAGATAGAATTTCAAAAACTAGAGATTTGCTACAGTACTTTTAATAATATATGTATAGAATTTATAGTTTTGTAATAAATTGAGTATAAAATTTATAGTTTTGTGATAAATTATATACAATATCTGTAGTTTTATGATAAATTAGATATAAACTCTATAGTTGTATAAAAATATGAGTTAAATGTGTAGTTTTGTGATACTTTTAACAAAATACATATAATTTTATAAAATTTACTCTTAAAAAAAATAAAAGCTATTATGTTTTCTATGAATGAGGAGCCTTCATTCTTCATCTGGCCCCAGGCCACCAAATTCTCAGGCCGGCCTGACTGCCATCAATACATACAGCACACTGCAATCAATAGTGCCAAGCCAGGCACGAGGTTGCGTTGCGATCGGTTTTGCTTTCGTCTCACCACAGGATAATCGGAAGTGCTGCCCTGTTATGCGGGGCTTCTCGTTTCTCCATAAAAAGGTCTCTCTAACAAAACTCGTTCCGATCTCTGAACCGTAAATTAGCATGATCCAATGGTTGCTCGACCCTTTAAACAACGGTGGTGGAGATGAAAAAATCTGCTTTAAAGTGCGTTTGATACGGTTCTAATTCTCCGAAATTTTAGTGATTCAGATTCTCAGAAAAGTAAAAAAATGACCAATATACTTTTTTATATTAATACTAAAAATATCAGAACAACTTAAATTTTTTTAAGAACTAATAAAATAATTTTAAAAAACTTTGAGAACTAATTAAATAACTTTACAAAACTCTAAAAATAACTCAAAAGCCACCTACACAAAGAGTTCAATGAAATGAACTTAACAGAACAACTTTAAAAAAATTTAAAAACTCGAGAGAACTTTTTTGAATTTTAGAAGATTTTTATATGGCTAACAGAAAAGTAATTCACAGATGAAATACCTCGAAACTGTTTCACTCGTTCAAGTCAAATTGTCAAAACGTTTCGAGTGATTCAACAGTAAAACATTTTACGGTTTTAATTGTTTGACACTGTTTGAAGTGATTCATTAAAAAATCTAAAACGATTCAAAGGTGCCCCTTAGTCTCACCACGTGCTAGATCAATCAAACCACCACATGAGTACACTCTACGTGCGATCGTGGCTCCCCGCGGAAACGTGGAGACGCGCCAGCTCACACGGGCGGGCAATCGACGTGTCCCACGTGCGGGCCCGCGGGAGGACGGGAATATTGGTGGTGGGGGGCCGCTGCGGACCGGGCCCCACCCCTCCAACGGTGGTGAGGAGGCGGACATGCAGGAGCGACACGTAGTGCTCCACATGTCATTGTCGAGCTTCCAACCGAATGGCGCACTCCGCTTTGTCACGTCGCGCGAGGCGGTGCGATAAGAGTAGAACGGTCCGGATCGGCCTAGCTCGCCAACTTTGGCGGGGGATCACGTGCATGAGTCCTTTCCGTTCCGTGACGATCTGTCCAACTCCCACCTCCCACACCGTCCGGCCAATGATTACAAGCGTCTAAGGCCTGCAAGGGATACGTGGGCCGCTTCCTGGTCTGGGTCCGGTGCCTGCGGAGCAAGGGCCCACGCTGTTTTTTTTCCTCATTGGTTTTGCTTAAATTCGTATGAGTCTTCATCACTTGTATTGTAGTATACTGTATAGTGCTACGTACAATTCTTCATCTTCTTTGGTGAAAGTGTCTATTTATCAAAACCCCATACTAGGCTTCTAAAGCTAGGGACTAGTTCGAAATATACTCCCTCCGTTTCAAATTACAAGTACTCCTAAAAAATTTTTAAATTATAAGCAGTTCTCAATTTTTGAGACAACCTTTTCTTTTTTTAATACATTTTCACTCTATTTCTCTTCTCTTTATTTTCAAAACATCTCATTTTTTCTATTTTTTAACTCTCGTGTCCGAGCTCAAAACAACTTATAAAAAAAACAGAGAGAGTACTCCATAAAAAGGCAATTTTTCAATTCTTATGTGGTCGGTTTGGTTAAGGGCAACTCCCATGTCTATTGCATTTTAGACTGAAAGTGCATCTAGACCCCCTAGTGGGTTTTGGTGAATGATAACGAAACTTTCAAAGAGCTAATGATATTTGTTAAGTGTATTGACAGTCGACAAGTTTCAAAAAGAAGAAAAGAATACTGAAAAAAAAGAAGAGCCTTCAATTTTCTTGGATTAAGTCACGAAGCCTTTTCTCAAGGAAGAATACTCGTTTTTATCATTTCTTGAGTCTAGTATGCCGTACTATAAAGAGGGACTCAAATTGAGGTCTCAAAGTGCCAAAAATGCTCAAATCTTGATCCAACCCGAAACTCTTTACCGGAGTATCCGACACATCACCGAAGTCTCCGGTAAGACTTACTGGCTTTACCCGAGAAAGCTCACCAGAGTGTTCGGCAGAGTGCCGGAGCCTCCGGTGGCCTAGCAGTCTGCACCCGAGAGGGCTCACCGGAGTATCTGGCACAGTGCCGGAGACTCCGGTGGCTTAGTCTATGCCAACCTGAGAGGCCTCACTGGAGTATCCGACAGATGGACGGAGACTCCGGTGGACCGGAGTATCCGACAAAGTGCCAGAGTATCCGGTTAGTTAGAAGCCAGTCCAACGGTTACTTTTTGGAGCCCGGATATTTATACCCCCTCAACCTCTTTTGAGAGGGCTGGCGACTCACACTCGAAAAGCACTCTCTTGAGCTTAAAAAACGCTCTCTCACTCACTTTCAAGGCCTAAGCTTGTAAGATTTGAGCTAGGGTTTGAGAGAGAAGTGATTCCACGTCCATGGAGCATTTGAGGCATCGTTGAGCTTCGACTTGAGTTCATTTCTCTTGGAGCTTTGCTCCTAGACGGCTAGGCGTGCCCGAGAGCTCCCAAAACGTGAGGTGACGCCCCGGGAAGTTTGTTCTCCCTTCCCGACAAGAACTTGATAGTAAGAGAACTTGATAGTAAGAACTCAACCTCACCTTTGTGGTTGATTGAGTGAGAGAAAGGATCGAGTGAGATCCGGTTCTTTATGGACCTCCCAACGGAGACGTAGAGTTCCTTTGCGAACTCGAACTTCGGAGTAAAATCTTGTATCTCTTCGTGTTCTTTATTTACTTGCAAGTTCATATTGTTCTTGTATCTCATTTTCATAAATTTGCTCTGATCTACTTGCTCTCTAGTTTCTAGCTTGTCTAATTGTTTAGATCTAGTTCCTATATCATATTGCAATCTTTTGATTCAAGTGAAATTTGCTAGATCTTGTTAAAACTTGCTTAGATTCAAATTTCGTCTAAGTTCTAGGTTTACCGGAGGTTTCGACAAGTTACCGGACAGTCCAGTGACCAGAGTATCCGGCATATTACCGGAGACTCCGGTGGTCTGACAGTTCCTCGAGTTTAATCTTTCAAGAATTATTTTAGGTTGCCTATTCAGCCTCGCTCTAGGCAACTTTCATAGACCATAAGTGTAAGGCTAACTATAAAGTTGTTCATTATTGTTGCTAACTTCACAATGGTGAGACAAGTACTAAAAGTAAAATATTTATTACAACATGTGAGTTTTTTTAGGACAGCTCACTCTCTTTCCAATTTTCATGTAGCAATATTACTATTTTAATGCTTATGGTTTTGCAGTAGGATTATAGCTATTTTTTGTTGCTTTATTCTTGTTACCTAATTTCACAACGTTTGTGGTACATAGTAAAAAAGTTTTTATTGCTTATGGACGACTTTATGAGCATATTGTAGATACCTTAAGGCCTCTTTGGATTGAAGGAAAAATTTTCTGTTTATACTTTTTACTGTGAAATTGAACTAATTTTTGTGAAATTTCTGCGTAATTTCTGTGAAAATCCTGCGTTTCCAAAAGAGCACTAAGAGGTCAGCCACATGTTGCAAGTGTGTTGTTTGAGCGACCGTGCTTGGGTCAAGATGTTATCAAACACGCCCTATGTAACAAAGCTCTTAAGAGAAGAATCGATCGAGGATCAATGGCAGCTAGAGATCATTGTTATTCCTTCTGAACATGTATCTCTGTCAAAGTGTCAAAGGTTCGTGTCTTAACTAACATTTTGGTGCTTGGCATAAAACACGCATTTGGATATTATCATTGCTTACTTGGTCTTAGCATCACTTTTAATGGTGAAGCTGTTTGCAAGAAACATTACATAATGATTTCTTTCTACAGAACTTTGTGAGGAGTAGCTTATACTGAACTGTCATTATCATTTCTATACTCAATTTTTGCCAAAGGCTTTTTGTGTTCACTGATGTTTTAGGTCTTATTTGAAACACAAGAACTTCATATAAATCTCACAGAAATTTTACCGAAATCAATTCGATTTTACAGAAAAATGCATAATAAAGAAAAATTTCACATTTCAAATAACACAGCCTTGGTGTTTTGGTATTACTGTGAGCTAGATATTGATCTTGACTTCTTGTTGCTGTGGAGTGCAGTAATGTGAGCAATGACATTTTTTTGACACCCATGCGAATGTCTAGGTGAATAAAAACGGGGATAAACGCATCTTTCAATTAACAAAATCAGCCTGTTGTCAGACATCGACTGAATGTGAAGGTGTAGATCACGGATACATGGACCGGGTCCACGAAGGTGTAACCGGCCGCATACGGACAGCAGCGGCAAGCAGGGGAGCCAACCAGATCACGTTGCTCCCGCGGCTACACTTGCCCCACGACGTCCTCCGCCTCGACCATTCCCGTGGACTACCGGCTCTCCCCCTGCCTCAATCGCTCCCCTGCCCGAGTGCTCCCCGCGCGGTGGTCGCCGGAGGAGTAGCTTAGCTGGAGGGCCGGATCCGCCGCCGCAGCCGCCGCCAAGATGAACGACGCTGATGTCGCCAAGCAGATCCAGCAGATGGTGCGGTTCATCCGCCAGGAGGCTGACGAGAAGGCCAGCGAGATCTCCGTCTCCGCCGAGGAGGTCTGTTCCCGTTCCTCCTCTCCCATCCTGCCCCTGCCCTCCAGCATAGAAGCTACTCGATCCGAGCGCTCAGTGCTTTGTAGCTGCCCGATCTGTCCGACGCGGCCAGTGATCTCGAGTCATCTAGGAGTTCCTGGCCTTGCTATCCTCACCTCCGAGCCGCTAGATTGTTTGGGCCGAGCGTTCGATTTTTATAGCACGAGATCTGTAGCTGAAGTGACGATGACCCCATTTCCGATGCAGATCAAGCGGCGTCTGGATTTGGTTTACGTGGCTTGACCTTGACCTTATGCCGATCACTCTGGGTAGGAAGAACCTAGAAGCTTCTAGATCGCGGAGGTTTCGTCCATCCTGGCTTTGACTTGTACTTGGTAGTTGGCAGTGCGCTTACTGTCAAATCATGCCGCTGCCTGTCTTTATTTGAATTCATAGGATCCATATTACTCTAGCCGTCTAGCCAGACTAGTTGGTGATTGTAATTGTGATTGTGCGAAAAATGCTCTAGATCACAGGTTTTAGCCCTCTGGATGGTTCTAATAGCAGAATCAGAACTTTAGCCAGGAACAGTTGTCTATTTGGTGCTCCCATTTGTATCCTAGATTGGTTCTAGATGCAACGCAGGAAACATTTTTGTATCGAAAATAGGAGGGACCTGGCCTCAAAAGTTTCAAATGACTAATCCTGAGGAAATTTTAAGGTGCCCTTTTGTTTGTTGCAGCAATTGTAATAGGAATTGAATATTTGACTATGTTGAAGCGAGACACGTAATGTGTCAAGTACCTTTACACTAGATGAATTGCTATTGCTGACTCTAAGCAACACAATTACTTGTTGGATTGTTGCCATCTGTGAAAACTTGCTTATTCTTGTTTATTTGTCATTGCAGCTACATTGTGAGAAGTATGGTATACAAATGTAGTTCCATCTATCAACTCTTGAATCTGTATAATTTTCGTTTTGCGTGCTGCATAGGGTTATTGGAAACAGTGGCAAACACGTCTTTTTTATTCTATCAACCTTTCTGCTTTAAAATTACCAAGAACAGTTATTTTACTAGATTTGTTTTCGGAATTTCTTCTTAAAAAATGTAGTTCTATCAGCATAACTGATCATAAGCTATAATTTTTTTTAATTGAGAATCAATACTACACAATAAAAGAACTAAGGAAATGTCAACTGCTTGCTTTGCTAT
>BCLG01004182.1:0-40509 GCA_001602295.1 Zoysia matrella
GGGGGGGGGGGGTCAGAGGGGCCGGGTCGGACTCAATGTCTAACCCGAAGTCCCAGACGTCGTCTGACCCCTCCGACGACGACACTTGAACGGGACCGCCGGCCGCTTGCGCGGCAGAGGCGGCCACCTCCGCCCGTGTCGCCCGAGGGGCCGGGTCAAAGACCAGTGCGACCAAGCCTCTCGGCTTTGACCGACTGGAGGAGTTCTTATGCGATCTCTTCTTGAAACCACTTGAGCCGACGCCCCTGACAGGCTAGGAAGCTGCAGCTGTCACTGATGACCTTGACACTCGGGTCGGGGCCAACGCCGCACGGGAGGTTGTCGCCGACCAACCCGCCGTCGAAGATGTCAGCGTTGGTGGAGAGGGGGCGCCCGTTGGCACCGCTGCCGGAACGCGCGAGGAGGACACGCTCGGACATCTGCTTACCCAGCGCGCGGATATCAGCCCTGGCCCTCTCGTGAGGTCCGCCTCCTCGTATCCTTTGAACATACGGGCGATGCGACTCGCGATGTCATCGCCCGTCAGATCGTCCTCGACCACCAGCGCATGTCGTCCTTGGCACCGGTGTACTCGTGCATCTGCCCCTTGCACCATTGGAGCGGGAGCACACGACGACGCACAAAGACGACGGCCACCTTGATGGCCAACAGCCCAGCCTCCCGGAGCTGCCTGATCTGATCGAGGTATGGGGCCAGCACCTGCACCTCCTCGTCTGACGGTGACGAGTCGACGGTCGCGGCGGTCTCGTCACAGAACACCGGGAGCTAGGGGCAAGGTTGGTGGCGTAGAACCACTCGTCGTCCCACCCCTTCAGCGACTTCTTCAGGGGCACGTCGAGGTACCAGCTCGACCGCGTGCTCCGGAGGCAGATGCTGGCGCACCCGTAGTGCTGGCTGTTGCGTACGCAGCCCAGCTGCGTCTTGTTTAAGAAGTACCTCCACAAGTTGGCATGTGGAGGGATCCCGAGGAAGGCCTCGCAAATTGTGATGAAGAGCGCAAGGTGGAGTACCCATTCGGGTTGAGGTGGTGGAGGCCGACCTGGTAGTAGGTGAGGAGCTCGCGGAAGAACCTACAGCACGGAAGCCCGAGCCCGCGGTCGTGGAAGGAGATGATCAGGTTCGGCATGGGGCTGAGACCTGCTGCTGCGCCGCCGGCCTCCAACTGATGACGTTCCTCTTTTGGAGGAACCCCTTCTCCATGTGGTCCCTCAGGATATCATCGGACATGGTGGACGCCTTCCACTCGGTGGCCATGGCTGCTGCTACGGCGATGACAACGAACGACGAGGCGGAGATGAAAGCAACGAAATGCACACGTCCAATCATGCGGAGCGCGAGGTGGGGCGAAACCGCTCGTATTTTCCCTGTAAAGGAAAAAGGTGGTGCGACGGTTCAGAAACCTCGCTCACCTACGTGCCTGCCTTTCTCGCTGCTTTTCGCCTTTGCTTCCAAGACCACCTGCTCCATTCTTGGTGTCCTCACCCTTGTCACCATGGCTGCTTCTGCCTCATCCTAGGAGAAGTCTTGCATCACAGATGAGGGGCTCGACGCCCTTTCTCAGGGGGCACTCTTCAGCAGCGGGCACTGCTTTACTGGCACGCCTCGAGGAATGAGGGCGTGCCAGCGCCAGGGGCCAACGAGATTGTGAGCTTCGTCGGCTTCCTTGAGCGTGGGCTTGCACTCGACTCCTTCCGCAACCTCCTCTTCCTCTACGTCATCGCTCTCCATCATCTTGATCCGAATGGAGTGCTGCAAGTTACTGCCTTTGTCATGCTTTGCAAGGCATTTTTGGGGATTCATCCCCACTTCGCGTTTTGGAAGTACTTCTTCCTCGTTGACCAAAGCATCGGAGGCGCCGGGATTCGTCTTCAAGAAACTCGCGCTAGGGAGTACATCTCCATTCTCCTTCCTTGGCTGTCGCACAGGTGGCACGAGAAGTAGTTCTACATCGACAACCACAGCACGAAGCTCCCAAAATTTCGCGACGAGGCTCTGATGGCGCTTCACTCATGATCCGCGCTCCCCTCAGCCGGAGGGGTTGAAGCATTGCTTCCGCTGCTACATTGAATCTCTGAGTTATAGGACAAGGGATTGACGAGCACCAGCTTGGTTGCAACTGTTAGCTTCATGACCTTTGAAGTCCCCTAAAAGGTATGAATTAATTTTGGTGATTGAGTGGACACCATAGGTAACGGTTGTGATTGTAGGTGCCACCCCGCTAATTCTACATCAACATGACGGGCTTCCTTGGTGAATGACAAAGACAGACCCTAGAAGAGGAGTTTTCGGACGTCGAAGAACCAAGGCTAACGACTAGACAGAGAGTCTATAGGAACGCTGGTACTATTAAGGGGGTAAGGTCATTTGTTTCCGGTCATACAAGTTTTAGAAGTTGTGAACGCTCCTTAGATTCTCAGAAAGCACTAAAGATGGCAGAGAAAATGAAGACAAAGACTGAAGATCAGATTCAGTCGAAGACGCAGTCACCGGACAGTCCGATGAGGTCACAGGATAGTCTGGTGAGCCAGGACTTCGGAGTCCATAGAGAGGTGCTCTCTGGAATTGCTAAAGAGGAGACACCGAACAGTCCATTGTGGCAGTCATCGGACAGTCTGGTGAAGCTATGCATCGGACAGTTCAGTGTCCTAGGAAATAGATTTCAAAGAGGGTGTTTCCCTGGCTGAGAAGGAAAAAGGGTCATCGAACAGTCTAGTGGCTCAGTAACCGGACAATTTGGTGATTGCATAAAGCGGTCAGCTTTAGTCCTAACGATTATTTTTGGGCTTGGAGCCTATTTAAACAGAGGAGGGGGGACATTTTTCAGTGTGCATGCGGTTTGAGAAGCTAGAGCAAACTTGTGAGAGGCCAAGGGATACCACCAAGAGTGCACGTTGCAAGATTGGAGATCTTTGGTGCTAGTAGAAGAGTGATAGGGAGCATTCATATACTTCTAGAGCTTGTAGGGCTTGAGAGTAGTGATCTTTGCCTATTACTCTTGGTGTGAGCAGTCTAGACTGGCTAAGAGTCGGTGATCGAGCTTTCGAGGAGATTGTGTAAGACGACGCCAAGTTTGTACGCAATTCTGAGTCTCTCGCTCAAAAGAGACACCAAGAGATAGCGCCCGTGCCTTGGAGGCTTTCTCTAGTACTTGAGTATTGTGTGCGACAGACGGGCCGCCGGTGACTTCACTCCGAAAGTGAAGCGTACCCTTGTGAGCATCGTTTCAGAAACACGGCAGCAACCAAGACTTCGACAGGAGTGGCTCAACAATACCCAAGCACTAGAGCAAGCCTCCAAGGCTCGGGCTCTCCCTCTTGGTGTCCCTTTCGAGCGGGGAACCAGAAACTGTGTATAAACTTGGCGATATCTTTCACAATCTCCTCGAAAGTTCGATCACCAACTCCTAGTCGGTCTAGAATGCCCACACCAAGAGTAATAGGCAAAGATCACTCCTCTCAAGCCCTACAAGCTCTAGAAGTGTATGAATGCTCTCTATCACTCTCTTACTAGCACCAAAGATCTCTAATCTTGCTATGTTCTCTCTTGGTGGTGTCCCTTGGCCTCTCACAAGTTTTCTCTAACTCTTTAGACCTCAGGCACACAGAAAAACGTCCCTCTCCACAGTTTAAATAGGCTTCAAGCCCAGAAACAACCGTTGAAATGTGACATCATAAAGCTGACTGCTTTATGTAATCACCGGACTGTCCGGTGACCTTTTCCTCCTCTGGGTCAGGGAAACACCCTCTCTGGAATCCATTTCATAGGACACCGGACTGTTCGGTGCATACCTTCACGGGATTGTTCGGTGACTTTCACTTTTGGATTCGCAGAGACATCTTCTCTGGCTTTAGCTTCGACCTCACTGGACTATCCGGTGGCTGCCACACCAGACTGTCCGTTGTCTTCTCTACAGCAACTCGAGAGAGCACCTCTCTCTGGACTCCTAAAACCTAGCTCACCGGACTGTCTGGTGACTGCTTATTCGACTAAACTTGATCTTTGGTCTTCGACTTCGCTTTATTTGCCATCTTTAGTGCTTTTTGAGTATCTAAGGAGCATTCACACCCACTAACACATGTATGACACGAGACAAATGACTTTACCCCCCTTAATAGAACCGACGTTTCTATAGACTCTCTAGCTAGTCCTTAGCCTTGGTCCTTCAACGCCCGAAAACTTCTCTTCTAGAGATCGTCCTTGTCATCCACCGAGGAAGCCCACCATATTGATGTAGAATAAGCGGGGTGGAATCTACAATCACAGATGTTACATATGGTGTTCATTCAATCACCAAAATCAATTCATAACTTTTAGAGAACTTCAAAGGTTATGAAGCTAAAAATCTCCTCCTTTTTAGTGATTAATGACAACTATAGCACTCACAAAGAGGCTCAAACGAGATGAAAGAAAATAGAGAATAAAACACATTTTGAAAGAACACTTACCCCCGTATCTTGATGACTCCTCAGAAAAATTTTGCAAGAGTTCTTCTCCTTTGTCATGGATTGGAAGTGTCACTCTCCGCTGTTCTCCCCTTGTTTGGTAGCTCTCTCTCCCCCTTTGTCATCTAATCATCCCAAAAAATGGCACCGAGGAAGCAAATAGAGAGGAAGAACGCTGGATAGACAAAGGTTAGTGCACAAAAGATAGAGATCAGAGCGCACATGCACAAAAGAATCTGCAAAACAATCACAACGCTAGGAGCCATACAATAGAATCCACAGGGTTAGTCCAAAAACCGAGTGCATTTCAGCGAGCTAAAGAGTCGAATAGAACACAAGCTCATCAAAATGTCACAAAAAGCCAATGAAATCTGCCAAACCGAAATCTAAAGCCCTAGCTACCCATCCACAGCCTCTCCCTAGAAAGCTAGCTTTCAAAAAAGTGCTACACCTCATGTCTCACACCCAAACTCCTACAAAAATATCTAATCCTGCGTGGCTGAAGAGCTGGGTGCAGTGAGGTCGGTGCCTGATCCTCTGTTGCTGGCTGGGCTGCTGTTGATTCATCTCCTCCTGGCTGCTCAACATCATCAAAAATTCTCGAGCCTGAAGAAAACGTCGAGGAATGGTCCTTGCCATCAACTGAACCTGGCTTATTTATGCTGGCAAGGGCCTGAGCTACCTCTTATGCTGAATATCAGGCCTCGACCAGGATAGCTGCATCTGACACACTAGGCTGCTTGGCTGTGGTAGCTGCGGGCTCTATCTTCGAAGCCTCGGGCGGTTGCTCTGTCAAAACTGACTCAGCAGTGGTAGCCTCGAACGATAGAACCCTCGGAGCAAGAGGAGAACTACCAATTGTTGTCCCTTCCTCTAATGCCAGCACTAAAACTCTAGGCTCAGCTGATACAATCAGTGGCGTCAAAGCGAACGAGGAAACCGGAGAGAACTAAAAAAAAGACACTGGCACACTGGCTCATCCAGTAGTCATGGCTATGCTGGCTATCCCAAAAGGTACAAACAGTGAAAGCGGGGCTGAGAGCAGTGTAGAGAATATGGACTGCTGCTGCTAACTCTGACTTTGAAGCTCAGATGTGAATGCTGGCACTGTAGTGTACTGAGGCTATGGTGCTGTAGGCTGGAGCTGTGAAGGCAGGGGACCAGTAGCGTAGTCGTCGAGAACACATGTAGTGGTGGCATACCGATCCCCTGGAGATAAGATGAGATAGCTCTGAATCCGGCAGATATGTATGATATGGCCGTTGCCATCTCCAACTGAGTGCGCTGCAACCTCTCAAGTAACTGCTTGTCCTGCCGTCTCCTCTTCTCAGTGAGCTCTCTCTCCATTCGAAGCTGCTCGTCAACCTGGAGACGCTCGAGTCGGATCTTTTCCTCGAACTCGGCCTTCTCTCGGTGTATTTGCTCATCTTGCTCCTCTCTGTACCTCCTCTGCTCTGCCTGAATAGCATCCAACCTGGTAAGAAGTGCAGGGTCAAGCGTGGCATGAGAGGTCGGAGTCTCAGCCTGACCTGGAGCCTCAGTGCTCCCAGCTCCCGACTGTGCTCCCTCCGGAGCCTTAGTCTCAACCTCCTCCAGGGTTGTGGTCTCCTCCCCTCCAAGGGTGCTCTGGGAAGCAGACACTCGGAGAACCGTAGAGTCAGAGGGCTCTACTAGACTGAAGGAGGTGGTAAGCTTTAGCAATGTTGCATACTCCACAGTCATAACACCAGCTCTCCTCAGCATTAGACAGATATTGGGGGCAAATAGTAACTGATATGCTCCTGTCCCCTTATATACGACATCCTCCATCTGAGCAAGCAGTAGATCTGTCAAGTCAAAATCCTCATGCCTCAGCAGAAAACACAGAAGTCACTGATGTAAAATGATAACCTGCTCTCTGTAGCCAGCCCATGGTGCTATCGACTTTTCTAACATCCCTCTCAATACACGAGCCTCATGTGTCAACCGTAGAGGGTGCCTCGAATTGTGCTCCCCATGAGGTGGCGAAAAAGCAACACTCATTGTGTCGTCACTAGGCATCCCTCCAAATGGTTTGAAAGGTGGTGAGAAGTCTGGATAGGCCAGTGCGTGGATCCGAGTCTCTGGTGATATGAACTCTAGAGCAGTCAAGACATCGGTTCTCTCAAATCTGTATGGCTCCCCTTGATACATGAACTAGATGAAAGAGTGGTCGGGGAAAATCCACTGTGAGGCGTAAAACTCCAGAACAACGTCCTCACTATACCTCAAGGGCTGGGTGACTAACTCTGACAAGCCTGAAAGATTAGAGATATACTCCTCCATGTCAACCCTAGCTCCTCTGCTCAGTGCCTCTAAAGAACAGTGGCAGTGTGTTGCAAACATAGCTCTTGCTCATAGTGGCAAGCTGCCTCCTGTAGGCCTTGTATATCCTCCGCTGTAGAACTGTTCAGAACTACCCTGCATCAGTATGTCTACCAGCGGGGACCCAGACAGTGAAGTCCACTCTCCTCTTGGCCTTAATGGCCAGGCCCTTCAGCTTCAACAGATCCACCTCAACCTCAGCTACTCTGGCCATGGCCGGCGAGCCTTCTCGGCTCTGGCTATGCAAACCTCGCAGACTCCAGACCTCTAATGAGGGCACCTCTGTGACCTCGACTGTGAACTCCTCTGAGCAGCTTCTCCCTCTGTGGTTCTCGACTGCCTACTGGCAGGAGCTTCTGTGGCTGCACCTGTCCCACCAAAGGGGTGGTCGCCACCCTGTGTCTGGCCGACCTCCTCAGCTCCCCCTGAGACTCAGCACCACCAATCCTCAAAGCTCCTGACCTCCTCTATGGAGGTACAACCACATCTGCTGCTGCAAGTGCTCGGTCTCACTCGGGTCACCTGTCCGCTGCTTCTTCTTCTTCTTCTCTGGCTTAACTACCTTGCCCTTTCCCTTCTCCTCTGAAAAAGGTCTTTGTCTGCCCATACTGTCAACTATCTCTAAAAGATCAACTACCCAACTGACTCAATAAGATAGGATTAAGAGCTTGACTCTTAACCCGTCTAAGAAAAACTGGACTGCCACATAAACCTCTAAACTGCAGCAGACCTCTGTCCTGTCTCACTGACCAACTGTCATTGCACCGCATAAGAATAATGTATAGGTTGTAAGTAAAAAAGGTGAGCGACTCATAATGAAATCCTAGCGGTGGAATCAAAGACACATCACCGATCAAATAAAGCAAATAAGCACAACAGTGATATTGATACACTAATGCCACAATTCAATTAATAGCAATGCATCCAAATTGTGACACTAGCGACATGAGACTCAACGCCATACAAAAATAAGCAAGAAATGACTTCAATATGGCACTAAGTACGGGGAATGTAAACTAATGCAACTATACCAATTTTCACAATTAATTAACAAACAAGACATGCGGGGCATTTTCGATGAAATGAATAGGATAGAATGCAATACCCAAACGAATAGAGCCGAAATCCGTAGAAAGTCATGCCAAAACGACGTCCTAATGCCTCGAACTCAAAAACCCTATGAGGGTTTTGCGAGGGCACAAGTGGCAAGGACAACAAGGAGTACTATGGCATGGATTGCAAGTTTGGGCGGTGTGCACTGGAGTGGAGCTGCTAGGCGACATTGCAGCGAGATGGGCACGGCGACAGCGCGGCGCAGAACAGCGAGGGCAGGGCGGCGGTGCTAGGGCACACGTAGGGCAAAAGCGGCAAAGCAGAGCGGTGACACATGGTGGCTCGAGCGATTCTTGGTGCAGGAGCGGCAGCGGCACAGGCAGACGAGATGGCTGGAGGCGGGCAGCGTATGGCGTCGAGTAGATGATCGGCGGCGGTCGGCTTCGGTGGAGGAAATTCACACGCGGTTTGGAATGAGGAAATGCACACGCGGTTTGGAATGAGGCTCCAAGAAGGAAATGTATAAACCTTTGTTCACGATCCATGTAAATGGATGTTAGAGACCGTTAAGCATAGGGTTCAATGGGCATGAAGCTCAACAATTGCTTTGTTTACTCTTTGTGAAGTATGTGAATTCATATGGATAATATAGTTACTTTCTCTATAGAGTAACACTCCTCCTCTGTGGTTCCTATATGCAATGCATGCAAACAAGCTAGCTAATGCAAAAAATTTAAAGCATGTCATGCAGATGCAAGCAAATTAAAGACATTGCATAAAGAAACCTATTCGGTGCCAAATTTGACCCAACTCAAGCTTATTCACCATATGCCCGCCGCTTTGCCTTGAGATTGCCAAACCACCTTCGCAAGCTCTTCCCTCATGCATATGGATATCTCAAGGTGGTTAGGCACCGATCTAATTTTTTTGTTCTTTTCCTTTATCTTTTTCTACATGATGCATGATAGTGCAAACATCTAATCCACGGAGGAGTCCTAACTACCATGCAAGACAAGAAAAAAAACTTATTCTACTATGTACAAGAATAAACCTCTTTGAAGAGTAGATTAGCTCGATCAACACATGGTGGATTTCAAGAATCTTCAATTCGCTTCATGATCCACACCTAGGTCCCTTCACTTATTCTTGAGAACCCAAGAGAGTTTAGGCTTTCTCTCTCGGTCCACAATCACTTTAGGGACCAATATCTTCTTGATTGTCCTCTTATCATTTGGCGGTCTAAGTGGCTTGCCCATCACTTTTCCATCTTTATCTCTGAAAAGCTTATAGTGCACATCATCATAAAAAAGGTTAGTGTTAGGCATAATCTTAGACACGCTCACCTTGAGACAATCCATAGAGCGGTGACCATCAAGGCAACACTTCTCACAATAGTAGTCATCTATCATGAGCGGAACTATCCATTCGGGGAATCTCATCTTCGTTGCCAATGATGTTGATAGAGTAAAGATATGATCCTAAGCCCTTGTGATTGTGGTTGTTGATGAGGTTCTTGATTAGGATTTCCTTTTGAATTTGCCTTCTTCTAGTAAGCCGCTCAAATGCATCCATCACGGCCTCTCTCTCCTCCTTGAGCTTCGTGTGTTCCTTTAAAATAGATGGCTCAACAGTAGTACTCTCCTAGGAGAAGGTTAGATCACAAGAAGTCGAAGCTTTATTAAAATGCTTAGGAGAGTTTAAGAGAGAGTCAAGATCAAGAGCTTTATGGGTGCGCACCAATGCCTCATGGTTCTCACTTAGCTCTACGTGCTTCTCTTTGAGAGCCTCATAAGACTCACGTAGAACACTATGAGAATTCTTAAGAGCATAGAGCTCTCCCTCAAGCTCTCGAACTCGGAATACCACTACTTCATGCTCCTTAGCCACCACCTCGATCTTCTTGGTCTTCTTGATAATGGTTTTGTTGGCCTTCTCAAGGAAGAGGACTAGATCATTGTAGCTAGGTCCATCATCTTCATCATTATAGTCCTCCTCTTCTTCAAGATCATCATCTTCAATCACATAGCCCTCATAGCTTCGGACCATCAAGCAAAGTGGAGGTGGTGGTAGCTCATTGGAGGAGCTTGTCATAGTAATACCCGCGAGCTCTTCTTCACCAACAATGTAGGCTTTGTGTGGTGACTTCTTTTTCTTACTCTTGCTCTTCTCCTTGAAAAAGAACTTCTCCTTGAACTTCCTCTTGGCCTTGTGTTCTTTGTCTTCACTCTCGCTAGATACTTCCTTCTTGCTCTTCTTCTTGGGCTTAAGACACTCCTTTGCAAATTGGCCTTTCTTGCCACAATTGAAGAAACCGGAGTTCTTCTTGGAAGATGAGAATCCTCCCTTGCGAAATAGCTTCTTCATCAAGAGCGCAAGGTCCTCATTGTCACTTTCCTCATCCTCATCTTCCTCCACCTTCTTCTTTTTGTTGTTCTTGCCATTGGGAGATTCTTCAACTTGAAGGACAAGATTCTTGGACAATAGAGTGTCGGTGAAAGTGCCCAACATGTATCCCTCATAGGCTATGAGCTTGCCGAGCATAACGTCAACGGAGAGAGTAGCTAAGTTGGCTTGAAAGAGACGTGACGATGGAGTTGTAGCTTGGCGACAACATCTTTAAGAGCTTCCTCATGATCTCAATATCATCAATCTTATTCTTGAGGCCCATGGCGTTGATCTTCTCCACCACTACATACAAGCGAGAATAAACATCATTAGCTTTTTCATGTGATAGCATGGTGATGAAATTATATTTGTTCTTGAGAATAGAATAACACTTTTCTTTGGCCTCGGAGGAGCCTTTATGAATGTTTTGTAATTGCATCCAAATATCATGCTCTGTAGATGATGCAATAATCCTAGAAAAGATATTTTTCAAAATGCATCCAAACATGGCATTCTTGACTTTTGCATTGAATTTAATGAGAATGGGATCAAGTCTCTCATTCTCATTCATAGCATTCTTAGTCGCATGCCACCCTTTCCCGTCGATTGACTCAAGATAGGCATGCATGCGAGACTTCCAATAAGAGTAATCGTCTTCATCGAATACGGACGGAGTCTCCATTCTATTTGGCAACCTTACTCAAGGTGGTGAAGCCCGAAAATGAGTACTTGACTCTGATACCACTTGTAAGGATCAAGGACTCCAAGAAGGGAGAGGGTTGAATCGGTAGACTTATAGTACTAATTTCGCTATGAACTAAAACTATAAGACTCGATTGTAACAAAAGCAAACCTAAGCAATTCTAATAGGTCAAGACCCCTAACAATGCTAGTGAAAAGATAATAACAACAAGCAAGCGCTAGCACGATAGCCATAGAAAAGAATCAAAGAACAACCTATCACACTACTTAAATAGTAAGTAAATGCAATATGTAAAGAGAGTGAGATAGAGTCTCAGTGATTTTTCCAAGGTCTCAGAAGGTAGGCGACTTCTCCTAATTCTCGTTGAACCACTCCCTCGGAGTCTTGGTTTCTCCAGTCATTCTCGGAACGATGCTCATAAGGGTACACTTCACTCCCGGAGTGAAGTCACCGATGGCCCGACTGTCGCACATAATACCTAAACGCTAGAGCAAGCCTCCAAGGCTCCGACGCTCTCTCTTGGTGTCTCTTTCGAGTGGGGGACCCGAAACCGCGTACAAACTTGGCGATGTCTTTCACAATCTCCTCGGAAGCTCGATCACCGACTCCTAGCCGGTCTAGGCTGCGCACACCAAGAGTAATAGGCAAAGATCACTCCTCTCAAGCCCTTCAAGTTTTAGAAGTGTATGAATGCTCTCTATCACTCTCCTACTAGCACCAAAGATCTCCAATCTTGCTATGTGCTATCTTGGTGGTGTCTCTTAGGCTCTCGCAAGTTTTCTCTAGCTCTTCAGATCTCAGGCACACAGCAAAACGTCCCCTCCATGGTTTAAATAGGCTCTAAGCCTAGAAACAACCGTTGGAACGTGATGTCATAAAGCAGACTGCTTTATGCAATCATCGGACTCTTCGGTGACTGGACCACCAGACTGTCTGGTGACCCTTTTCTCCTCTGAGCCAGGGAAACACCCTCTCTGGAATCCATTGCAAAGGTCACCGAACTGTCTGGTGCATACCTTCACCAGACTGTCCGATGACTTTCACTTTTGGATTCCCAGAGACATCTTCTCTAGACTTTGGCTTCGACCTCACCGGACTGTCCGATGACTGCCACACTGGACTGTCTGTTGTCTTCTCTATAGCAACTCTAGAGAGCACCTCTCTCTGGACTTTGAAGACCTGGCTCACCGGACTGTCCGATGACTGCTTCTTTGACTGAACTTGATCTTTGGTCATCGACTTCACTTCCTTTACCGTCTTTAGTGCTTTCTAAGGATCTAAGGAGCATTCACACCCTCTAACACTTGTATGACAGAAGACAAATGCCCTTATTTCCTTTAATAGTATCGACGTTCTTATGGACTCTCTAGTTAGTACTTAGCCTTGGTCCTTCAACACCCGCAAACTCCTTTTCTAGGGATCGTTTTTATCATCCACCGAGGAAGCCCAAGCCCTATATTTATGTAGAATAAGCGAGGTGGAACCTACAATCACAACCGTTACTTATGGTGTTTATTCAATCATCAAAATCAATTCATACCTTTTGAGACTTCAAAGGTCATGAAGCTAACAATTGGCGAACGTTTCTTCGAGGTTGCCGATGAGGTCGAGGGCCTTGCGTGACTTGATGACAATGTCGTCGACATAGACCTCCAGATTCTGACCCAGTTGGTCATAGAAGCACTTTTGCATGCAGCGCTGATCAGTTACGCCAGCATTCTTGAGCCCGAACAGCCATGTGACGTAGCAAAATGAGCCGAATGGCATGATAAAAGACGTGGCCGATTGGTTGAAACCGCGCATAGAAATCTAATAGTACCCGGATGTAAGCTTCATGACCATTGAAGCCCCTCAAAAGTATGAATAATTTTGGTGATTGAATAAAAACAATGAACTAACTCGATGGATGCAGGTTTATCAACACTATTCTACACCTCTAAGAGTTGGTTGCTTCAAGGATGATCAAATCCCAATCGTGTTTCCTAGGAGGGAGATGGTCCAAGGCTAAGGATGATCTAGAGCCATGTGTGACTCAGCTTTAGGCCTTGTGTCTATAGGAAACACCGATACTATTAAAAGAGGTCGGGTCACTCTCGTCTCAGTCTTACGGGAATTAGGGAGTGTGGATGCTCTAAGTTCTCTGAGGCACTTGAGTGGTCAGTAGAAGCTTGAAGATGTCAAGAGTTGCAGCCGAAAGCCTGAAGATCTTGAAGTAGTCAAGTTTCAGAGCTGGAGGGTCATAGGACAGTACGTCGGTCTCACCGGACAGTCCAGTGAGTGTTGAAGCATAGTCTAGAGAAGATATTTTCTGTGAGCTGAAGACAGGAGGTCACTGGACTGTCCAACGAGAGTCACCGAACAGTCCAACGGGAGTCACTGGATGGTCCGATGAGTGCAAGAGCTCGAAGTCCAGAGAAAGGTACTCTTCGGAGTCATCAGGAAGAGTCACCGAACAGTCTGTCGGTCAGAGACCGAACAATCCGATGAGCCCCAGAGAAGGTGTCCAGAAGAGGTGTCTCTGGAAGTCCATAAGAGAAGTTCATGGACAATCCGGTAATAGTATGAACCGGACAGTCTGGTGTCACATGGAATAGATTCTAAGGAGTTTGTTTTCTGCCAGAGGAGACCAGAAGTCATCAGACAGTCCGATGGTCCCAGTCTGGTCATTGCAAAAAACAGACAGCTTTTTGGAAACGGCTCTTAACGGTTGATTCAGGGCATAGGGCCTATTTAAACTATTGGGAGAGCTGTTGTGGTGCTTGTTCGCGGCCAGAACTATTGGAGATCATTTATTGTGAGCCAAAGTTCATCAAGAGGAGCACAAAAAAGCATCTAGTGAGATCTTAAGTGCTTGTGAAGAGTAGCAAAGAGCATCCATGCATTCTTAGAGCTTGTGAGGCTTAGAGGAGTGTCTTAGGCTTGTTAATCTTGGTCTATGGAAGCCTAGACCAGTTAGGCGTTGTTGTCCGAGCTTCCGACTCCGCTCGAAAGGGACACAAAGAGTGAGTGCCCGAGCCTTGGAGGCATGCGCTAGCGCTTGGGTATTGTTTACTACAGTCGGAGCGTCGGTGTCTTCACTCCGGGAGTGAAGCATACCCTTGTGGGCATTGTTTCAGAAACGACGGGAGGAACCAAGACTCCGACGAGAGTGGTTCAACGAGGATTCGGGGAACATCCTTCCGAGACCTAAAAAAAATCGTTGAGCATTTATATTACCATTCTCTTTACTTACCGCATTTAATTTCTTATGAGTAGTGCGATAGGTACTTTGGTTGCTTTTTTTTATGGCTCTCGTGCCAGCTTGCTTACTAGCTTGTTTTAGTCTTCCCTAGACCTTACTTGCTAGGAGTTGTTTGCTAGTTTTGCAAAAAACTAGGAAGAGAAAGTATTTGGTCTAGTAGTGTAAGTGCCCGATTCAACCCCCCCTTCTCGGTCACTTGATCCTCTCACAAGAGTACGTATCAAAAAAACTGGGTCTCGCATCCGGCTGTCGAATCGACAACTTGGTCGATGCGAGGCAGACAGAACGGATCCTTTGGGCACGCTTTGTTGAGACTAGCGTAATCAACACACATTCTCCACTTTTCATTCTTTTTCTTGACCATTACAGGGTTTGCAAGCCACAACTTGGCATTGAGTAGCTTCGTGATCTCTTCTCCAATGACCTGCCGCTTGTCGTTGTCAAATTGTCTTAGCCTCTGTTGCACCAGTCAAGACCTGAGGATGATATTGAGGGAGTGCTCGTCGACCACCTTCGAGATGCCCGACATATCAGAGGGCGCCCAAGCGAAGACCTCCCGATTGTAGATGAAGAAGTCGACGAGCACGCTTTCCTATTTGTCAGAGAGCATTGTCTCAACCCTAACCTTCTTGGTCGGATCGGAAGGGTTGATGTTGAACTGCTTGGAGTCGTTGGCAGGCTCGAACAATGTTGAAGTCGGAGACTTGGACTCAAGGGTGTTGTCCGTCCCCACGGTCTTGCGGATCTCTTCTAGCTCAGCCAACCTGGCAAGGGCCATGGCTAGCTTGCAGCTTTCCTGTTCGCAAGCCAGTGCGTGCGGAAAGTGGGAGGCAATGATGATGACACCGTTGGGTCCAGACATCTTCAGCTTGAGGTAGACGTAGTTTAGGATGATCATGAACTTGGCATAGCACAGCCGCCCGAGGATGGCGTGGTAGGTACCAACAAAGTCTACCACCTCGAAGAGAGCCTCTATGTCCTAAAGTTGTTCTTATCGCCGAAGGTGATAGGAAGGTCGATCTGTTCGAGTGGCACAGCCTGATCCCTCGGATGACTCTGTTGAAAGGTACATTGCTCATTTGAAGATCCTACTTCTTGAGGTTCTTGCGTTGAAGGTGTCGATGTAGAGGATGTTGAGGGCGCTGCTCTCGTCCATAAAAACCTTGGTGAGCCGAACGTTGCCGATGATCAGGTCAAGCATGAGCGGCAGGCACCCAGGCTGAGGTACACTGTCAGGGTGATCAGAGCGGTCGAAGGTGATTAGCGACTCCGACCACTTGAGATAGGTCAGAATAGCTGGGTTGGTGATATTGACTTCCCTCCAGTTGAGCTTGTGGTGGTGCCGAGACTCGTAAGCTGTCAAGCCTCTAAAGATCATCAGGCAGCCCCTAGGCTCAAGAAAAGGAGGAGCTTCGTTACCTTCATCGACTTTGCCCTGAGTGTCGGGTCGGTGTGGTCATTGCTAGAGCCGAAGGTCGCCCTTCAAAAACTGCTTCATGAGGCGGCACTCCTTGTACAAGTGCCTAACCGGAGTCGAGTGGTTTGGGCATGGCTGGTCTAGGAGCTTCTTGAAGTAGTCGTTGTATTCGCGCACCGGCAATTGGGGAGGTCAGCTGACGGCGTTCACGAAACTCGTCATGGCACTGACTGCTCTTCTTGGGCCTCTTGCCGCTTGATCCATCTCCCGAATGATCTTCAAGGCAGTTGGAGCGGCGTTCAGTCCTGGCTTTCTCCTTGCTCTTGTTCCTGTCCTTGTCAAAGTTAGCTTGAACGACCTCTTCTCCCGTGGTGAAGGTGGTGGTGATGTCAAGGAGGTCGCGGGCCGTGCGAGGGTTTTTACATCCCAACTTGTGGACGAGTGCCTTGGAGGTCGTACCACAGATGAAGGCGTTGATGACGTCAGTGTCGCTTACATCAAACAGCATGTTGCCCTTGCGCGAGAAGCACTGGATGTAGTCTCGGAGTGACTTGCAAAATTTTTACTTGCAATTCTATAGGTTTCAGGAGTTGCCCGGACGGGTGTAGGTCTCTTGAATGTTGCCGATGAAGATTCGCTGCAAATCGAACTAGTTGCGGATGCAATCGGTCAGCAGGTGCTCGAGCCATCCCTTGGCCGATCAGCCAAGAACAGCAGCAAGTACTGTATCGCGAACTGGTCGTTTGCCCCTCCTGCTCGGCAAGCGAGACGATAGTCTTCGAGCCAGTGGGTCGGATTGGCCTCACCTCCGTATTTGATGATGTCGGTCTGCGAGCGTAGCGGAAATTTTGCTCAGCGAATGTCCATTCTGAAGGCTCTGGGCCCGACACCCTAGGGGTTGGGGCTCTGGGACAGATCTCGGCCTCGTCGTCGATCGTAGTACTCAGAGGACTGCTCTCGATGTGATTCGGCATAGTGGTCGCTCCTTCTTGCTGCCTGGCGTAGATGTTGTGTTATGCGTCACAATCGGGCTCGAGACGATCTCGAACGGAACCGGCTCTTGAGGCTCTTGGCGGGGAATCTTGTCTGCCCGCCCGACCACCTTGACTTTTGTGTACAGGGTTGTGATCGTCGGCGCGGCGTTGCTAGCTGCTTCGGACTTCCGTCTGCGCAAGCCGGGCCAGATCCTCCTGCTGGAGCGGCATGTTGAGGTAGACTCGTAATCGTTCGTGGGTCTCGTGCAGCATAGTGTCCTTGGGCGTAACTGATTTTTGAGGATGTAGGCTGCCACCGCTATGTTCTGATCCGCCAGTCGAAGGTCAGCGTACCGACGGCCATGATCTGCTGGTAGGCGGTGCGTCCACGGGCTTGGACCTCGCCGGTCGTTGGAGTTGCTCCCGCGGGAAGCGGGTTGTGCCGCTCCTTGTCGGCGTCGTTGGTCTTGCGTCGTAGAGCTTGCTCAACGATACTGGCTGCTTGCTGATGCAAAGAGGGATTGATGGTTGGTGTGAGGCCTTACAGTGTCTCCTCACACCCCTTCTGCATGTGGAGCATGAAGCACTCACGCGCCGGGTCATGACCCAACGCTCGGCGGGTGCGGTGACGTCGGGTCGCGAGCTTGTGGCGTGGTTGGTCGGCGACAAAATCCAGGCTCCCGAAGTGGAAGGCCCCGATAGCGTAGGTGGGAACATGCCGCGAACGACCATCTCGAGCGATGGCGAATGTGAAACTCCCAAAATGAAGGTGAGAGATCAAAGACCCTCCAACCACAGTGAAGATCGAAGTCATTAGAGGAATTGAAGGGATGAACACGACGTGAGCCCCTTCTGGCGTGCCAACTGTCGGTGTTTTGTACACCGGCATAGTAGAATTTCTCGTATACGGAGAGGGATTCGTACTCGCTTCTCACTGATGTGGCCTAGTCTACGAAAGACTCAAAAGGATTATGCCAGGTTCGGGCTGTTACGGAGATGTAATACCCTATGTCCAAGATTGGGTGGGCGAATTGCTTGATCGTATGAGGATTACAATGAGACAGGGCTTTTACTTGATACAGAACTCCTGGCTCTCTATGTGGTGTTTGTCTATCTAATGTGTCTCGTGTTGTCTAGGGTCCCTAGCGCATCCTTACATAGAGGGCCGGACCGAGGTTACAATAGCTTGGAGCCTACGAAACTATTCAGCTCCCTAACAGGTGGGGCCGCGAATATCTCGAGGTTTATTCCCTGACGGCTTCTGGACGCCAGGTCCTCATGTCGTCATCCTTATCTTCACATCTTGCCAGCTTTGGGGGGCAAAGCCAGCTTTCCGTTAACCGTCCAGCAGACAATATCTGCTACACAGTGTCAGAAATCTTACGTATTGTCGAGAACCTGTCGCTGGTGACGGTTGCTGGACCAGGGGTCGAACGGGAAAGGCGGGGGTCAGACGGGCGTTGGCTTGGTAAGAAAGGTGGGTGGCTCGCGAGGAAATGGGCCGTCCTTTGTAACTGATCTACGGATTGGGCCGGAATCGTAGATACCCGAGGTATATGATCTCAACTAGAACAATTGATATTTAATGTTGGAACAATTAATTTTCATCACTGAAACATTTAATTTGTTAAGACGAAGTATTAAAAAAGCATAAATTAAAAATTAAAAACATATATTCATGTGGATCTATTATTTGCATTAATTCTATAGAATATGTTTCAAATGGATTTAAAAAATAAGTTACATGCGAGAGAAAAATCGATTTAAAATTTAAAATTGTTCTAATTATAACTAGGCCCAAACAAGAAGCAGTATTTATCATTAACGGCCCACTTGATCTAGCGTGCAAGTTAAAGTAAAAAACGGAAATGTCAGCCCAACTGGCCGGAAGGAGGAATCCAACCCACTTTGCCTAATTAGTGAAATGGCCCAGGTGTAATGGTTGGAGGCAGCTCGAATACTAAGGCCTTGTTTGATTTAGCTTTTCAGAAAGCTGAAACAAACAAGGTTCTGAAAAGCTAGCTTTTAGAACATTGGAAAGCTGACTTCTGAGGAAATGAACTAAAAACTAAAAAGCTCGCCCAAAGCTGCTTTTGTAGCTTTTGGTGTACAGAGATGCCAATTATATATTGCAAAAGCCAAACAGCCACTACTCCACCAGCCAGCTTTTCATCTAGCTATCAGTCAGCTTTTCTAAAAGCTCAAAAGCTTCGGCTCAAACAAAGAGGCTCTAAGGCCCTGTTTGTTTCAGCTTCTCAGCTAGCATTTTCAGTTGAAAAGATAAAAGCAGAGAAGCTGAAACAAACAAGGTTCTGAAAAACTCACTTTTGGAATTGATGCTGGAAAGCTAGCTTTTGCAGAAATGAACTAAAAGCTGAAAAGCTCACTGAGAGCTGCTTTTTCAACTTTTAGTGTGCAGAAAAGCAAAATGTATACTACAAAAGCGAACATCCAAATTTAGCTTTTCTACACAACAAAGGCTTGAAAAGCAGCCCTCAACGAGCTTTTCAGCTTTTTGTTCATTTCTGCAAAAGCTGACTTTTCAGCATTCAAAAAGCTAGCTTTTCAGAATTTTGTTTGTTTCAGCTTCTCAATTTTCAGCTTGAAAAGCCAGTTGAGAAGCTGAAACAAAGAAAGCCTAACTTAGGCGAGAGGGAACATCACCCAACCAAACAGCTCAAATAACTACATGGGATCATGCCATCCAGCTTTAGGACATGTTTATTTAATACTATAATTCAACTAGATTATATAACCTAGATTAAATAATTTGATTGGAAAACAAACGTGCAGATTATTCATACAGATTATATAATTTGAGATCTTATATTATCATAATCAAATAATTCATCTTAAAAGAGATTATTTCTTGCAACAGATCAACTACCCATACCTCTTTTTTTAAAATTAACCGTAGTGCCATCTCTGATCACAACACCCACACACGCCCGCTGTCAACTATGCTTTCTGTTTTTTCGTCTCTGTCATCTCTCTTCAAACCCTAGCCCACTCCCTTAGATCTGCTCTCGCCATTGACGAGAATAGAGCCAAGGCATGGAGGTCGACACCGTGCTCATGGGGGCGGAGGACGAGGACGAATTCCAACTTTTTCTTGACAGAGAAATCAGCGACGTTAGGTGTGGCCTCAGATGAGCTGTCGAGCTGGCCTCAGGCGTGGTGCAGGGGCAGGGCTAAGTGCGGCGCCGCGTCGAGGCTCAACCGCGGCACTGGGTCAGGACTCCCGAGGAGTGAGAAAAAAAATACCTCCTGCAGTCAGATGGTATTAACGGTGGTTTATGATAAATGAGTTCCTCTGTAAAAAAATAGATGAGTCTGAGTCGAGGTGGATCTGAATCATTAATCTATCAAATCCGATGGCTCTTAGATGTCATTTAACTGCAGGTGATACTGAAAAAATCCGCTCATGCGAAGAACTGGATGCGGGCTCGAGCGCGACATCGGAGATAAGCAGTAGCGTGGGGCCGAACACTTCGTGTGGAAGCTGCTCTGCCGCATGAAGTGTCTAACGTTGGCCAATTTTTTGTGATGAATGAATGAAAGTACTGTTGAAGGATATTGTTATCTTTATACAAGTTTGAGTGCTCGTGCTACGCTACAAGCATGTCAACATGACGTAATTCTAATCCGATACAGGAAAGACAACATAACACAATTCACTACGATATACATGCATTACAGCTTGTACACCCTCCATTCCAAAATATAAAGATTTCTAGTCTTAGTCGAAGTCAAACTTTCATCACTTTGATCATTAATAATGAAAAATAAATAATATTTTATCAAACAAAAATTATATTTTAGATTTATCATGAAATAAATTTTCATAAAAAGTATATTTTTATATTATAAAATATTTATTTTCTAGCTATTATTTAGTTCAAAGTGACCAAAGTTTGACTTTAGTTAAACCTAAAAATGCTTATATTTTTGAAACAGAGGGAGTATTACAATAAGAATATGTATTGCATCCTACAGTTCCAGTAAAGATTGAAAAATATCAACCCTGTTTGGGAATGCTCGTAAGCCGCTTATTGTTGGAGAAAATCAATAATCCCACCCAAAAAGTGTTGTTGTGTAATCGGCATTGGAGAAAATCTCGCGACCGCAAGAATCGTTGGTGACTGCTGTCCCGCTTATCTCGACCGTGGCCTCCCACCCTGCGGTGAGAAAAATTGTGGCTTTTTCCCTCCCTGCCCTCCTTCCTTGGTCCTGTAGCCCCGACTAAATGTTTTGCAAGATGGAATACATGTAAAGTTGTGGTAGGTGGATGAATGACAAGTGGAACCATAAGTGGGTCATTGAAAGATCAATCTCATCCGTTCATTCATTCATCCGACGGCTTTGAAGGTACTGCGTGCCACCTCAGCTTTCTCGCCACCCCTGCATCGATCTTCGTCGCCGCCTAGAGGCGCAGCCCAGGGGCCATGCCGTCCCCGATGTGCAGTCACTGCCGCTCCATCCACAACGCCTTGCCCGGCCACCAGTCATCCCTGACGCTGCGCTGCAGCCGCCCTTGTCGAAGGTGCCGCGGCGGGAGCGGCGGCCTCATTCGAGCCCCGTCAAGCAGATCCATCGACCGCCCCCGAGGAGCGTCACAGCCATCTAGGAGCCATAGGCAACAGCTGCTGTTCCCAAGATCCACGCAACAGCTGCCTAGGAGGAGTTTCTTATTATTTAATCCTTTTTTAATTAATATTTTTTAAAAATGCGCCGAACTAAATTTTCAGAATTTAGACCGTTTTAGTCACGCCAATCGTAGTGGCGCGACTTTTGAAGGGGGCGCGCCAGGTGGACCGGTGCGACTCTAGCCACGTCAGCCGCTGAAACCCAGCTGGAGGCCACGCGAGTCGCGCTGATCGTCCTGGCGCGACTGGAGTCACGTCGATCTACTTGGCATGACTCAAGTGGATATGAGGCGCCCGCGAGCCCCGCGGCTCTTCCTCCTCCTTTCTTCTTCCCCACGCGCGCGCGTCCGATGCCGGTTTCTCTCTCCTCGCCGTGATTTGCGCTCAAAAATCCGGTGAGGATTGGCCGTCCCCCTTCCCCAAACATGGAGCATTTGGTCCTTGAAGGTAGCTCCCATTCCATCCGAGTAGATTTGTTTTTTATGCATGTTTTGTTAGGTTTTGGGGTAGGTAGGGTTTAGGGAAATGTGGAGATTTTTAGTTGATGATTTGCACGAATGTAGTTGTTTGAGGAACGTTATATCTATAGATTACCATATTGCACCGCAATATTAACGTGTATGATAGTGTGTATGTGTTATTTTTCAATGGTTACTAATTTTTATATATTTTTTGTTTTGTGATAGATAATTTTCAAAAACTAGAGTGGTATTTGTTGGATGGGTCGTATAGTTCGTTTGTTCCATCATTGCATTTTAAATGAAAATGGTGAAGTAGTTAAGAGGTGCGAAGGAGTGATTTTATTTGTAAAATCACCTTCTTTTTGTGAAGTTGAGGCAAGAGTGAAGTCTATTATTGGAGTGGATAGTGGTCTTGAGTTTCGTGGTCAGTTTGATGCGGGAAGTGGCGGTAAAGCATATTACATTTTGTTGAAATTAGCTTCAAAAGATGATTGAAACCTTTAGAAGGACTGTTTGAAGGATGCTCAAGTGAAATGTGCTAAGGTTAGAGGAGGAGCCAATTGAGCTATTGACTACAGCGGAACCTTGTTTGGAGCAGAATGAGGACAATCCATCAATGTCACCGGTGTATGATTGAACGGTTGTTAACAATGATTTTAATTAGGATACTTTTGAGGTAGAGGAAAGAGAACTCCAAGAAAAAACATATTCGAAAGGGTTGAAGGAGTCATAGTCAGATAGTGAAGGGTGTGATTTTCATGACAACGAAGTAGGTTCCGAAGATGAGGATGTTAGTGATGTTGATGGAGCGCAAGCTGCTTCTCATGAGAACATAGGTGGTGATGTTGAAATAAATTGGAGTACAATATATAGTGAAGATGAGTTGCGTGCATTGAAAGATATGAATGTAAGGTTACCTAAGAGGCCAATGCATGCCGACCTTAGTAGAACGGAGGATGCTATAACGGACAATGGCTTTAGGTTATGAGATCAACCTAGTGATACTCTCAACCCTTTCATCAATAAAGGTATGACTTTTGAGACTCTAAAAGATCTCAAATATTTCTTCGAGGACTATGCAGTGCGGCACCATAGACCTTACTATGTGTGTAACTCGAACAAGAAAGAGAGGTACACAATCAAGTGTCAGCATGCAACATGTCTTTGGAGTGTTTGGGCCCATACCCAAAAGAAGCATGGTGGATGTTGGAAAGTGACCAATGTGAAACAACCTCACACATGCGATACAGCCCATATTAAGCAAGTACATTCACAATGCACGGCGAGATACCTTGGACTTCGCATTGCTCCAATGTTATGAGCTAACTAAAACATCAATGTTGCTTCTCTTATTGAGGCTATACATGGTTTCCGAACTTTGAAGAGATTAGAAAGAGTCTTATAATATTGTTCCTAGAATTTTGAGTGTAATTGCTCATTACAATCCTGAAAAAAAATATTTTATAAATACCCAAAGAATGCTAGGGACCGATGACAAGGGAATGATGAAACCTGTGCTTCGCCGTCTATTTTGGTGCTTTCCTCAGTGTCCAGAGGCTTTCAGTAATTGTTGGCCAGTGATTAGCATGGATGCCACTTTTTTGATTGTAAATACAAGGGGACATTAATGGTAGCAGTTGGCATTGATTCCGAGGACCAACTGATTTCTCTAGCATTTGTCATCACGGAGAGTGAGAACAACTCGAGTTGGTCATGGTTTGTTACACACACTAGACGTCATGTGATAAGGTCAAATAGGCAGGTATGCATGATTTTAGATAGGCATAAAGGTCTGCTTAATGCTGCCTTAGAGGAACTCCATGGATACCCTCCACTGGTTCATAGGTGGTGCATGCGGCACTTTGCTGCGAACACTGGAAAAGACAAAAAAGCAAGGAGGTTATTAAATCTCTTAAGAGAGTTTGCATGGCTATGGAGTAGAGACAATTTAACAAACGGTTACAAGAGTTTCGTAATCTTTTAAATGACGGTGCAAAGGAATGGTTAGATCAACAAATGGCAACAAAGCATAAATGGGCTCTAGCTTATGATGATGGAGGATTTAGATATGGCTCAATGACAACGAATTTGTCAAAAGTGTTCAACAATGTTCTAAAAGGGATCCGAGGATTGCCAGTTTCTGCTATTATAGAATTCACTTTCCAGAAGTGCAATTTCTATTTTGTGAACCGGTGGTTGAAGGCAAGACGAGGCATTGAAGCTGGAGATAAATAGGGAGCCCCATAGTTAAATACTTGGGTACTCAAGGGCTTATCTCAACTAACCAAGAAGCTCGTCTTTGAACCTAAGACAATTCATGTACGAAGTTAGATCTGTTTCTCACACAAACATTGGTGGTGAAAGATCCGGAGGTCGTGTATTTAGGGTGAAGATAGGGGACAATGTTACATGCACATGTAGGACACCTCAATTGTTACATGTGCCATGCCCACATGTCACCACAGCATGTCAAGTTAGAGGTGTGGACAGTGAATGTAGTACATATTTGAGTCTATTCTACTCGAAGCAAGCATGCCTCAAAACATGAGAATCCACCTTTGAACCATGTCTTGATAAGACTAGATGGCCAGAGTACACTGGTCTTGACTACATTCTAGATGTTTCCTTATGTAAGAACAAAAAGGGTAGGCGAAAGAAAAAACGAACTATGAAATAAAATGGATGATATGGAAAAAGGTTATGGCCTTAATGCTTACGGTTGCGGTGATTTGAACGAGGACCCTGTACAGCAACATTTTTCTATATGCCATGAAGAGGGCCATCGAATGGAGAGGCATAAGTTAGGTCCTAAGAACAAACCGAAACGTCGTAGTAAAAGCCGACGGAATACAACAGCGGGGACTAGTTCCTCGCAGGTATAAAAATGCATTGCATGCTTTCATGTTTGTCTTCTTGTATTTTTTTTGTTCGTACTAACTAACTATTTCGTATTGCAGGCACATGGCTCCCCACCCGGTCTTCTTGCTCCTTGACACCAACTACAACAAGACACATCGAGCCCACCTCCTCGTGGATGAACGACGTGTAAGTCCATTTTCAAATCTCATCACTCTTTTGCTCACATTTGATTGCCTTTAAAATTGCAGTTTCTACGATCGCTTCGTGCCTGCACCCACAGTCCGCTACCATGGGACGAACGGTATGCGTCGTTCATACGATGAGCTGGTTTTCTGCCACTTGCTCGTATCGTCGATGCGGAGTTACCGACGATGGACGTCCCTGCACTGACTGCACTGGTAGATCGATGGCGCCCAGAGACCCACACCTTCCACTTGCCATGTGGGGAGCTCACCATCACTTTGATGGATGTTGCTATGATACTTGGGCTACCCATTGACGGAGCAGCAGTGTGTGGTTGGGTGCAACCGCAGGGGTGGCGTGATCAAGCTGAGCATCTTGCTAGAATGAGGCCCTCGAATCCAGTCCAAGACGCAAGAGACTCCAAGACATCTAGAGTCAGTTCGCATTGGTTCCGCCAGAACTTGGTCGATTGCCCGATGGTGAGCTCCTTGAAATTGTCATAGAGCGTCATGCGAGAGCTTGGTTATGGCACTTGCTAGGTAGTTACCTGTTCCCCGATGCTAGCGGGAACACGATATCCTGGATATTTCTACCTATTTTGAGCCAGTCATGGGAGGACATTAGTGCGTACAGCTGGGGATCTGCTACACTTGCTTGGCTGTATAGACAGCTTTGTGTTGTTTGCTTGAGGAGTTGAGAGAATGCCAATCTTGAGGCTGTGCTTATCTCCTTCAAGTGTGGATGTGGGAGCACTTTTCTGTTGGCAGGCCATCGCGAGGACTTAACGAGGTTTGTACTACGACTTCACTTTTAAATACATACATGCTTCTCTAAATGTTGGATTTTTTAAGACAAGTGACTTTCTCAATTTTCATAGGTTTGGAGTCACGAAGATGAAGGGTCTAGGCCTACAGTTGCTTTCCTATGGAAGAACTGCATTAATGTAACCGGCAATGCTCAAAGACAGTATCTAGATACACAAACGAGCTTGATGTGCTAACTCATAATCAAGTACGTTTGTTCTGTGATTATTTTTTTTCTATATAGTATGTAGTTTGTACAGGTCTATATATGGATTTTTTTTTTCAGGTGACTTGGATGCCATATGAACGCGATGAAGTTCTTCAATTGGGCCTCTCGGACATGTGTAAACGTGACGCTGAATATTGGAGGTGCGAGGTTCCACTCATATTTTTCTATGTCGTGGAGTGGCACTAGCCCCGACGCGTCATGAGGTAGTTTGGGCGCTTGCAGGAAGCTGATGTCACACATCCAAGCACAAACCAAAATTTATACAAGTAACCTCTTGTACTACCTTTCATTGTTCTCTTTGTACTAGTACATTGATACTAACATACACCACAACAGAATTGACAGGAGGAAGCAGAAGGGTGCTTATGATTGGGCATCGAAGTACGAAGCTTATCTTATCGTGTGGAACCAACATCAAGACCAAAGGACACACTACTTGGATGGCCCTCAGCACTGTCCCGAACCATTCAGAGACTAGACTACCTCGTATGGTTGCAGCAGAACGGAATGTTGACAACTACGATAAGGCAACACGAGCTGGAACACATCCTGAGAGGGCGTCATTGGAGGACTATACGGTATGTCCCATCGATGTCCATGCACTCCTAGTCATACGCTTCCTTTGACATTGCACTATACAGGCTATCCAACTTAGTCGTCTTGCTAATGAGGCTAGAGAAGCATTGCACTATCCACAAGGTTCCCAGCACGCGGAAGGTGCCCTACAAGCCTTTGTCGTGGTACATTTCTTGTCTTTAAAGTCCACATCTTTACGTTTTTGTCAATTTAAGTACTTACATGCAATGTATACAGAGGGTGCGTAAGAGCCGCCGTCGACTTGCACTTAAGCTGAACTGTATCAACGCACGTGATGTCCATCCACCCGCACCATCGCACGACGAAGCCTCCAGCTCTTGCGCTCTTATGCCATCATCCTCAACTCGTGCACGTGAGCAATCCGATGACGAGGATAGCGACTACAGCACTGATGATCAGCCACATCAGCCTCAGGTTGCGAACTTCATTTCCTATCTTTTTATTGTATCCTATTGCTTTGTCTAACAAAAGTACGAAACATAGGACATTGTTGGGTCATCGCAACTCCAAGATGCACCACAGGGAAGTTAGCATGCGACGCCAGGTCCTCACCGTCGCCCAACCAGACGTAGACGAGACGTTGACAGTGCCAATGTACTTCCCACTAATCTGGGCCGCCAGAGAGAGAGGAACAGGCGGTTCACACCTGGTACTTGAAGCATCTTCGAGGTTGATGAACTCTAGATGTTGAACGATGTGTCCCGTGGGAACTATGTATCTCTTGCTTTGTTTCTGCTAGGAACTATGGATGTTGAACGATGTGTCTTGTGGGAACTATGTGTCTCTTGCTTTGTTTGTGCTACGAACTATGGATGTTGAACTACGTTTGTTTTGTTGTATGAACTTATGAACTATGTTAAACGTGTGGAACTATGTGGATCTATGTACTTATGAACTTGTTGCTTGTATGAATGTTGATCTATGTTTTTGTGCTGAATTTGTTGTATTTGCTACTAGTTTGAACTGTGCGTGTTGTCGCAAAATCAGTTGAGGTCACAATACAATTCTCTGCGCAACAGGAATCACGCCACGAAGAATGGCATGACTCAAGATAGAGTCGCACCAAACCGCCTGGCGCGACTCAAATGGCAGCAAGCCTGGCGCTCTCTGCATTCGGCGACACGGTGGCACGACTAGTCGCGCCAGGCAGTGTGGCGTGAGTCCTCAGGGCAAAAAATTACCGGTGTTCTCTGGATTCGGCGAACCGATGGCATGACTGGTCACGCCAGGCAGCCTGGCGCGACTCCTCGGGGCAAAAAATTCTTGATGCTCTCTGGATTCGGCGAACCGATGGCACATCGTAGGATCATTATCAACAATGCTTATAATGTCGCAGGGATCACCAACACGTCTTTGCAAGTCACGTAACTCCTCGTACAAATGCTTAATTCGTTGTTCAAGAAATTTAATGTATGTTTCGGTCGCAGGAACAGGCGATGGGTCAATCCAGGAAGTCCAACCATAGTTTTCTTCATCGTAGTACCACTAAATAATGAAATGAATATTACGAACTATCTGTAACATAAACAATGACAAAGAAAGAAAATAGGTAACGGCATACTAACCTCTCCCTTAGGGCACCGAAAGAAGCGACGACCAAATCCGTCAACTTCCACCTTCATTTGTACAATGCATTTCAGCCCATGTGTGCACTTAGGCCACTCTTCGTTACGACTGTCATATGGATGTAATGATTTCTCATACCAAAATCTCTCCATGTTTGAATTGAAAACTCAAGAATATGTTGCTTGTACCAAGATGGACCAAAACTCTCATCGTATCTCACAGGTGGTGGCCTAACAGCGGCTCTCCTACCATTACCTCTGCTCCCCATGGTTGGTTATTGTTGAATCTAGGTGGATTATAGAATGCGGCGAGAGGAGTTGGGTTTTATAGCCGTCATAGTCTGTAGTTGCAACTGCATTGATTCACGAAGGACGTGCAGTCACGTCAAATAAAGTGACGCAGGAATCTTCACTGTTTACACAGCGAATCTGCATTGTTTATGCATGCATGAGTTTGTACGTTATCTTTTCGTGCATGTCTACTTCTTTATAATATTCATAAACGATGAAGGAAGATGTAGTAGAATGAATATGTTGCGAGAGGGTACGGTTATTTTATTCAGTACTTAGTGGTACATGAGAATACATAGCATACATATACTGCAGAATATATCATATCATTGATAAACTGCATTTCCTTCTAATCAGTGCCAGAATAATATCTTCTTATACGGGCACATCGACGTCTAACTAGTTCATCATGTCCCATCTTGAGTCATATCTCTCTTTCAGGTAGTTGTAGTTGGGTATGAAGTAGCGTGCGTTGCATCCTCTCATACTCTTTCATACGCGTATACTAGTCGGCATCACTTTCTATTTCAGTGATACATGCTACATTGTTTGGCGTAGGAGTGTTGTCTAACCATTCTTCAAAGTCACATGGCTTGTATATACGAAATACAAACAGATCAAGTTTAGTAACATAACAAACTATAATCATATGATTGCATAAACGTAAGTACTTGAATGAGGTACTATCATTACTTGACAAAAAGGTTCCAATTCCGAACAGTGAAAATACCTATGACCATGGAGTTTAGCTCGCTCTCCACATTCACAAAATGGCGATCTTCCCATAGTGGGATTTTTGGTCTCCGATTTGCGTTGGATGTCATGGTGGTAGAAAAGCAAGGGTGCATGGACCAAGTCCATGTCTGCGGGATTCTGCACGTCATTTGGGATGCTTCAACTTTAGCAGATGACCATTATTAATGCTCTATGACACTAACATATCTATTGTAAGTGCATTGATTTCTTTCACTTTAGATTCCAGAGCTGCTGCAGAGATCAGTATGATAGGTCACATTGGTAGGTCTGACATGTCACATCAACATAGGTACGTGATTACAAGCTTAACATACTGTAGGTACGTGATTACAAGCTTAACATACTGTACGTTACATGGTAATAGCACAACATCAAATTAGTAACATTGTTCATACGCTACTAGTACTACATCATCAGAACAAGACATAGAAAGAACCACAATAATAAGTACAACATGTCCATCGTGCCAACAACAACAATAAAACTAAGTTCATACATCATTGTTAACATTAATTAAAACAAAGGAAGGATAATTAGTCAACTTCATCGTCACGTGGGTTCATGATACTTTTGCCTTTGTCAAGGCGGGCCACCATTTTTTTATGACAATCGCATCAAATTACAACTTCTTCTTTCTCTCCTCTTCTTCCTGTCTCCTCTTTTCCTGCTCTCTTGTCTTTTTTTGCTCTAGCCTTCTCTTCTTTTTGCTCTCCTCTAACCTAGCAAAATATGATTCCCAAGAATGTGGGTCCTTCAGTTTGCCTCATAATAAGCTTTTTCTCTAGCCCTTTGAGCTTCTAACTCCTTCTGATGACAACACTCCTCTCGATACACTGGATCGTCTAGCTTCTCCATCATTTCTTTACACCATGACATACACTCTAAAGCCATAGCAAATGTTGTATGCCATGGCGGGGACAAATGATTTCATGCCTCCTTAGGAGGATACTTCTCTTGATTCTCCCTCTAATACTTCAATGTAATCTCATAGGCATCATGCTTATCCTTCTTTTTATCAAATCCAAATCTCTCAGGATTGTTTCAATGATCCATCCTAAGGGACATGTCAAATATTCATATCGGATCTCTTTTCTTCTGCTTCTCAATACCTCCTCCCTTTGTTTAGGATTATACAATTTGAGCTGCACGTAAAATTCGTCCTGATCCCTCCATTCCTCCCAGTTGCACCTCCGAGTGTGCTGCATAATAAAGTACAAGTTGTATTTCATATCGTGCTGAAGTGAAAATAAGCATCAAGATTGCAAACAAATATCACAAAATCAGTATATTACCCATGCATCATCATCATCTACTGTGTTGCCACAGTACCATACAAATGCTAGCTCCAACGGAATCACTCCTTCTCTTACACGCACACCGCATTGACACAAAACCTCAAGCATCTCATTGCATGGCGAGTGGAAATTGTTACTCAAATCAGGCCAATCTTCAAGTTCTGGATGCTGAGATTATGGACCATATATCCACTCTTAGAAGTCACACATTCGCCCACAATCCTGCATGTTGACATGGTATTTGTTAATATTGTCAATGTCACAAATTACCACAAACATTACTCCACATCTAGCTTTAACAATCATGAACTTCTTAAGACAACGAAAAAATGGAGTGTATGTTAAACCAGCAAGCGGCCTTTCTAGCTCGGCCCGACGACCACAATTGCACAACGGCGGATTGCGTATACGTCTTCTTGATGCTTTCGCCTTCTGCTCATCCATCATAGGAGGAGGATTTGGTGGTGGAGGTAACCATCGCTCGAAAGCTTCGTAATGGATCGTCTCATATGGGTCATGTGAAAATAGTAGAATTTTCTCATCAACCATCTCTGGACCATCAATCCATTGGAAGAATTTGCAACTACTCTAATGACCCTGTAAAATCATTGTTAATCATTGTATTTCTTCATTCTTTAATGTAATCCTTCCTTAATGAATACAATAATCTTACATAGCCTTTGTTAGGGCATGTATAGTATGCACGTACGTTGTTGGATGTCTGAACTGAATCATCTCAGCAACGGAATTACATTCACACCTAGAAATAGGAAGCGGTGAAGGTACTTCACCATCCGTCGACATTGGGGCACTGTAATCTTTCTTCGGCTCTTTTGGATACAAATGACCCCACCTACCCTAAACAAATGATTTAAAATAAAACATCTTAATACAAATAATACTCAAAACAAGTAAATTTTTTCTACTTGTAACAAAAATTACGTATATTCCACAAAACCCTAACTACTCCAAACCCTAACAAAACAATCGTGAAAAACAAATCTACGCGGAGGAAATGAAAGAGGTACCTTCACTCGACTCTTTCTTTAAGTTTGAGGAAGGGGAAGGCTCGATCCGAGCCGCATTTTAGAGGTGAAGTCGCGGAGACGGAGAGAGAAAGAGAACCTGCACGTGCACGAGGAAGAAGAAAGTGAGGAGGAAGAAGCCGTGCTGGGCTCGCGGCCACCTGGTAAGCACTGGAGTCACGCTAAGTAGATCGGTGTGACTCCAGTCGCACCAGGTCGATCGGCGCTACTCGCGTGGCCTCCAGCTAGGATTCAGCAGCTGACGTGGCTCGAGTCGCACCGGTCCACCTGGCGTGACCCCTTCAAAAGTCGCGCCACAACGATTGGCATGACTAAAACAGTCTAGATTCTGAAAATTTAGTTCGACGCGGTTTTTTAAATATTAATTAAAAAGGATTAAATAAAAAAAACTCGCCCAGGAGCCATCCTCTGCACCAGATTGAGCAAGAGATTACTTTTTTCTTACTTTTTGTCCATGACCGATGATGCTAGCAATTTTATTGCTAATTGTGTATATTTTAGATCGAGATGCCAAAGATTGTGGTAAAATTTGATTTATTTGCTAAAAAATTTCAATGACATTTTCACTATTTTAATTATACTCCAGTATTTAGCAACTCAAAAAATAATATCAGAATAAAATTCTCCTCCTCTCCAGCATCAAAATGAGCTATCATACACTTTAGGGATGACAACACAACAACAAAGCCTTTAGTCCAAGAAAGTTGGGTAGGCTAGAGATGAAACCCCGAGAGACGACTAAAAAAGAGCAACAATCAACAATCAAGGTTCAGGCACGTGAATTGCTAGCGTCTATGAACTTATGAACTCTTATCAAATCTAACTCCTTGGCGATATCTCAATCCTTTAGATATCTCTTCACAGAATCTTCTCAAATCAAGTTTGGTCTACCTCTGGCTCTCTTCACACCGTTTGACCGAATTATCATTCTGCTACGAACCGGTGCCTCCTGTGACCTTTGTTGAATATGTCCAAACCATCTCAAATGATATTGCACAAGCTTCTCCTCAACTGGTGCCACTCCTAATCTCTCTCGTATGTCGTCGTTCCAGCCATGATCTCTCCTCGTGTGGCCACACATCCATCTCAACATACACATTTCGGCTACATGAAACTGTTGGACATGTCGTCTTTTCGTAGGCCAACACTCTGCTCTATATAGCATGACAGGACGAATTGCAGTTTTATAAAATTTCCCTTTGAGTTTTTTGTGACACCCTACTATCACATAGGACTCTAGAAGCTTGACGCCACTTCAACCATCCGGTTTTAATTCTATGACTTACATCCTCATCAATATCTCCATCTTTCTGCAACATTGAACCCAAATAAAGAAAATTGTCCTTCTTGGGTACCAGCTGGCCATCAAGTCTAACATCTCCCTCCTCAACTACGGTATCACTGAAATCACACCTCATATACTTTATTTTAGACCTACTAAGTTTAAAACCCTTTGACTCAAAAGCATGTCTCAATAATTCTAACATCTGATTCACCCCTATCTTGCTCTTATCCACTAGCACCACATCATCCGCAAAGTGCATACACCAAAGAATGTCCCCATGTAAGTCTCGTGTAATCTCATCCATCACAAGGGCTCAGAACCAACCCCTGGTGTAGTCTTATATTAATTGGAAACTCATCGATGTCTCCATCACTTGTTCGAACATTTGTCACCACATCATTGTACATATTCTTAATGAAGTTAATGTACTTTGTTGAGACTTCGTGCATTTTCAATGCCCACCATATAACGTTTCTAGACACTTTATCATAAGCCTTCTCTAGGTCAATTTACTACTCAAGACAAACAATCCAATGAAAATAATCGAGATTACCAAACACTCCGCTTATTCAGACAGCAAATTCTCCGGACCGCAACTTATTAGAAAAGCGTGTTTTTCTGATAAGCAAGTTCCAGGCCATAGTGTAATTATAGTCCAAGACAAAGTGATACAATTCCATTAGCTAAACAGCTCTACACTTCCTCTTTCTCGTATAGTCAAGATTGTTCTTTTTTGAAGAATAAACGTTAATATTTTATAAAAAAAAAGGTCTAGCCAGTTCAATTTGTCTGTATAGTATAGGCTCATATATATAATACAAAATATTGGTGACAAGGTAAACATCACTGGAGAAAGCATCAGATGTCTAAGGCTACAACATCACAATCAATATCAGGAACAATCTGCCGAAACAATAGCAAGGTATAGTATACTACCAGAACTGCATGAAGACAAATAAAAGCACGGTATTCTTCTTAGCCTTGTACGCCGCAGCTCTTACCTGACGTTGCTCTTGTAGATCCTGTTTCTGCACTGGAACTGCGAAAGAAGAATTGCAAAGCTTCAAGTCAATGTTCTCCTGAACCATATCAATCAACAATTTCACATATAATGCTTCACTATCTTATAATACAGGATATTTGTTTTGATCCTGCGAATCTAGGTCCTTAGCATTTGAAAGCAAAACAGGAAAGAAAATTCCAATTTCTTCTTCAGCGCCTTTCATGTACTGCTATTCCATATTCTACAGTATCAAGCTTTAAAGTTAGCTATCCAATCACATGAAACCAATGGTTGAAACCAATGTTTCAAACAAACTAGTCAACAGCCAGTGCTCCGCTACGGATACAAGACAATTTTACAGTTTAAATTTTGTTTTTGTTTATTTTATTGCCAAGAGGTCCTCGGCAATAAAAGTATATAATGTCTGGTTGACCACATGCATTAAATAAGGAGTTTTGTGATTTTACCGTCGATTTTCAAAAAATGAAGACAGAGTTTACAAAATTTATCTAAGCTATTTGTTCCAGATTACAAAATAAAAGTAGCTTATTACAAATTAGAATAGTTTCAATATATTATTTTAAATAGTATACGATAGGTTTAATGTTTACACAATCAATTAGAATAGTTTATAGTTTATATATAATTGACCATCGCGAGTTCAAGAGCACTACTACATTAAAATACTGGATCATCACATATCGAAAAGCAACACCACAACCACAAGATACAAAATTCATGTCCACAAGAACTACCACATCAATATAAAGCTTATCTATCCTAATTCAATTCAAAATATTTCCAAGCATAGTATTTTGTCCCTACTAAGAGTGCATCTTCTCAGTGCCATAGTCATGAAGTATTCCGCCCTTCCTCCTCGTTGTCTGGAGTCATCGGCCTCTCATGGTGGAGAGGCCACCCAATGTTGAGTCATCGGCCTCTCATGGTGGAGAGGACACCCAATGTTGAAGCCGCGTTGTCCATGTGCTTGGGGCGCCCTTTGATGAACCATCTCGCCAGTCTGTGCCTGCTCTGCTCGAGGAGGAAAGTGGCATCCTTCGCCGCCTCTTCTACTTCGACGCGCGACGCAGGTGGAACCCAGTAGTGTACCTAGATTATTTGTGCAGGTTGTGCACTAATGTTGCGAAATAATAGAACATGCAAAACTTAGACACTAAACATAAAAAATCTTCATTGATCCCTGCAAAATCAAGGTGTGCCAGGGCACACGCGGACTCCCTGCTAGGTCCGCCACTGGTGGAACCAACTACAACGGATGGTTGGTACATCATGATGCGGCGGTTGCCCTGACCCCCTTGGCCTCTACGTGGCGCGCCATGGACCGACAGCCTCTACGTGGCGCGCCATGGACCGACGGCCTCTGCGTGTCGGTGAGGGCCTCGTAGGGCCAATTTTTGGAACGGCGGCTAGGGTTTCGAGATGGGGCAAGGCAGGATTTGGACTAAATATAGGGTGCATCACACGAAAATAAGAGATAAAAAATGTGACATAAAAAAGTAAGGTACACGACGTTTACAAATTCTTATATTAAAAGAGATAAAAAAAATGATCGGACTCTAATAATTTAGACTAGGAAACATATATGTTTCGATTATATTCTACCCCATCCATCTCAAATTACTTGTCATCTTAACATACTCAAGTTTTCTCAATTTATTTGTTATAGTACACCTTTCTCTATTACCAATATATTTATCTCTATCTTTTTACTACTCGTTTTCAGCATATTCTATCTTTTCGCTTCTGCTTAATTCTCATGCTCGAATCTAGAATGATAACTAATTTTTACTTTTTAAATTATAAACTAGATTTCATAAATTATAATTTAGATTATATATAATCTATAATGAAATAAATATGGCTTTATCCATCGTACCAAAACACACCCATTCTGCAATAATCCCCCATAATCCAATGAACTAAAAAAAAGTCTCCAGTAGTCAATGGGCAAGGGGCCGCTTTTTCAGCATAGTGTGTGGGGCCCACTGTTTCTCGATGGAGCCGGCTCTTTTTTTTTTTGGGTTTGGCGGGCGCTCACGGAAGCTGCCGCCCAAACCCCTTGCAAAAATCCCCCACCGTTTTGGCTCCCGGCGGCGAGGGGAGGGAGGAAACCCGGCAATGGCGGCGGGGACCATCTCCCGCATCCGGCTGGAGAACTTCATGTGCCACTCCAGTCTGCAGATTGAGCTCGGTAGCCACGTCAATTTCATCACTGGCCAAAATGGAAGTACGCCTCGTCTCCCCCAAACCAGAGTCCCCCCCCCNCCCCCCCCCCCCCCCTCCGCACTCCCTCATGCATTTTTTTTCCTTCTTCCCCGCACCGGTGCAGGCGGGAAGAGCGCCATCCTTACGGCGCTTTGCGTCGCCTTCGGTTGCCGCGCCAAGAATACCCAGCGCGCAGCGTCGCTCAAGGACTTCATCAAGACCGGATGCAGGTTGAAGCTTGCACCCTCTTCTTCCCCCTTTTTTCTCCCTATTTTATGTTTAGTTAATTAATATTCAGGCGCCTCCCAAGCAAATAAATTCGATTTAGGGCTAGGAACCCGTGATGATTTTTTTGATAAATCTACTTTTGGTTAATCAATCTCTGGGCGTGACTGTTGAATTCCTATTCATCTGGGTATCCAGATTTGAGTTCTTGGTTTTAACCTCTGGAGGGTTTCAGACTAATTTGACTCAAGGAAGGAAGATGCTTTGATAGCAGAATTCGTACAAGTAACGTTTTTTTTTTTTTTGGGTTGTTGTTTAAGGGCTCTTTGCATTTCATATATAGCTTCAGTCTTTGTGTGCAACATTGCAGTCATTAGTGGTTGAAAGTCTCCCTTCATAGCTTGACCAGCATTTGGAAATTGATGACTACTTGGATTGCTGTTAGCTTATGCCAGCTGAAGTCCCAACTCTGTGATAGCTGCTGAGTGGCCATGTTCAGTTTTGACATTAGACTTTGGCCTTATGTGATCACAGCTGAGGTACTTTATGTTTCTGGTTTTATGTGTCTCAAAAATTGTAGGCTGCAGCAAAGCTTTAGTTGTTCTATCTGTTGCCCTTACACTATGCAATAAAGCATATATATAATTTCACGCTGCTGCTATCAGACGCACTGGAGCAGTAATGACGATTGGCTATTGCTTGTAGAAACAGTGGAAATATCGGGTGTTACATGTCTTCAACTCTATGCTATGATAGCCCAATTGAGTAATATGTACCGTTACATTTTACATATCATTACAGATACAGAGAAACACTGCAGGGTGCCACATCCATCATGTTCTTGTTTATCCAGCTTGAGCTTCAGGCATTGGCATTATGCTGAGGCTGAAAAGAAAACAATACTCGCATTTCTTACTCAGCTTTTGTATAATCAATTTGATTTCTGAATCTGACACTGTAATTTTTGCATTGCTCATAAAGTTTCTGTGCCTCTTCTTTGGGACCAATAATAGCATGGTCTAATATGTTAATTTTAAACTGCAGTTACGCAATAATTATTATCGACATCAACAACCATGGGGAAGATGCTTTTAAGCCTGACCTGTATGGGAACTTGATCATTTTGGAGCGCAGGATCAATGAGTCGAGTAGCTCTACAGTTTTGAAGGATCAATACGGTAATGACACTTGCTTTATCCTCTCAAATTGTTAGCTGTGTTCTGTTTTAAGTGTGCATTTTCTTATGTGATTGTGTAATGTTATTAACACTAAGTTGCCTGATTTCCAAGTTTTCACCTATCTCTTGTTTCTGATATGCAATATTTCTGATGTTTGCGGCATCATTATGCCAGATTTATCTTATTTAGTTTGCACTATATATTTGTATTCTGAGATTTTTTTTTGGGTCATTTGCTTTGCTCATTTGTTTAGTCATCTTCACTACTACTAAAAATCTGATCTGGTGGTGGCTGGTCGTGGCCACCACCATGCCGACAGATGGGTCCCACCCATCTCTCCCCGACTCCAGCACCTGTCGCATGAAACAGCCGTGCCTCCTCCCTCTCGGTTCTCTCCACAGAAAAGAAAATAACATTCCTTTCAATCTAGATCGGGTGATTCATGTCGGCGAGCCCTGTCTCCGTATCGACGTCCCCTCCCTACCTCCATGGATCTGCCTCCACTCCCCCTCCGCCGCTGCGGCCGCCGCCACTGTATCTTGGCCCCAATGGCTGCCTCCGCCTAGCCACCACCAAGTTCTTCCTCGGCCTGCCGCCATGGAGCTGCCCACCGGATCTGTGTCGTTTCAGAAACGGAGGTGTCAACGATGGATGAGGCATATGAGGAAGAGCTGCGAGAGAAGGTGTTCATGGGGATGTTGAAGACGAAGCTGGTTTGCACAGTGAACCCGCCATTGTGGAGACCGCCTCTATTACCTCGCGGCCGCCTTGTGCTCCTAGTTTTGCGCCACTGCATCCCATCCCCGTTGCCGTCTAGGCCACGAAACTACTGTCATGTGCGCTAGGCTGACTTTTGGGATAAGGATTTGTTAAGGTTTGTTAGTAGTTAGGATAAGGATTTGTTAGGGTTTGTTAGTAGTTAAGAGTTAGACCTTAATTATAGCAGAGTAGTTCTTTAGGTGGTTAGGAAAGGAGGCTATTTAAGCAGATGTAATCGTGAGGAGAAAGAAAGCAATAAGAATTACCAATTATCTAGTTTATCTCAATTCTTCTAAATCTCATCCTCTTCACCATAGGGCGCAGAAGGGTAAAACCTTGGCCAGTTATTAATCCTACCTACGAGCTACGCAGCCAAGGGTCTGCAGTCTTGGGCGCCAACGCCCTTGACAACTTGATATCACGATCCAGACGATCTACACCACCACCAGCCACCGCTAAACCTGTCCATGCTGCTGCCGTCGCCACCATGCCGAGAGATGACGATATCAAGACTCTCCTCGCATCTATGATGGAGCTCCAAGAAATCAAAGCCACGGTGGCCTCACTAGCCAACAAATCAGAGGTGAACACACAAGCAATCCAACGCCTGGAACAAGGGCAACCCCAGCCAGCTCAGGGTTCCACCTCCACCACCACCACCGCCCACACCGGGGAGCACCACAACGACAAACCACCCAGAATTCAGAAGATGGATTTTCCAAAGTATGATGGCAAGGGAGACCCGCTGCCCTTCATAAACTGTTGTGAGTCCTATTTTGTCCAGCAACACATCGCCGAAAAGGAGAAGGTGTGGATGGCATCATACAATCTATGGGACACCGCACAACTCTGGTTCATGCAAATCCAACAAGATAAAGGGACGCCCCCGTGGAAGCGCTTTGCGGAATTACTTAATCTCTGCATTGGACCGCCCTTGCGCGCCAATCCACTGGGTGAATTGACAGCGTGCAAGCGCATCGGGACCGTGGAGGACGACCAGGACCACTTTCAGGCCTTACTGCCTCGAGCCGGTCTCCTCACGGAAGAGCAGCGCGTACAACTGTTCACAGCAAGCCTTCAACCACCTCTTAACCTTGATGTCGAGATCCACAACCCGCAGTCTCTAGCCGTCGCCATGAGCCTAGCCCGAAAATTAGAACTTCGGGATCAGTGTGCAGCTGCAGCAGAAACTACGTCATCACTGGACCGAGGCAAAGGGCTGCTACCGACCCCAATGCCGCAGGCAAAGCCACAGCCGGCCCCAAACAGCACGGTTCTACTCTCTGTCGTGGTGGCAGTGGAAGGCCGGCTGGTGAAACGACTCCTCCACAGCTGAGATGGTAGACCGCCGGCAATTAGGTGTATGCTATAACTGCAATGAGAAATTTGAGCACGGCCACAACAAAGTCTGCCAACGCCTCTTTCTACTTAGAATTGGGAGATGAAGAAGACTGCTCGAGGACGAGCTGCTTGTCGAGGAGAGAGATGTCATGTGCGCTAGGATGACTTTTGGGCTTGATACTGTAGCAATCCGCTCTACTGTAGCATCTCGGATACTGTAGCGTACCCGCTACTGTAGCAGATCCGCTACTGTAGGCCCGCGTAGTTAATTAGGATAAGGATTTGTTAGGATTTGTTAGTAGTTAGGATAAAGATTTGTTAGGGTTTGTTAGTCGTTAAGAGTTAGTCCTTAATTATAGCAGAGTAGTTCTTTAGGCGGTTAGAAAAAGATGCTATTTAAGCAGATGTAATCGTGAGAAGAAAGGAAGCAATAAGAATTACCAATTATCTAGTCTACCTCAATTCTTCTAAATCTCATCCCCTTCATCATAGAGTGCAGAGGGGTAAAACCTCGGCCAGTTACCAATCCTACCTACGAGCTATGTAGCCTGCAGTCTTGGGCGTCGACGCCCTTGACAACTACAGTGCCACCTCTCCAGATGCGGCTGCAGCTCTTTGCACTGCTGCTTAGAATTGAGGTATCCTTTTTCGTTGGTGGACCAATCTCTGCTTGTGCTGCCCAGGTAGCACTCTGGTTCACCACACCTCGTTGGGATTGAGATGAAGAAAAATAAAATAGAGGGTGGGGTTAGAACTGAGGAACGACAGAAAAATGGAAGAAAAAAAATCCAGAATTACAGAGCCATTGATTCTAAACGAAAATAATTTTTTTATGGTAGAGCAGGAATAAGGACAAGCCAGTCAGTGGTTAAGATGTTTTTTTTTTAAATTATGAGTCATATGTCTAAGTTTCATTCACGTCAAACATCTCCTTTTGTGTTTTTAGGATTTTATCACTTTCCTATTCCAGTCGTACATCCATATATTTTCTAGGTTTTATTCTACTCTATTTACATTCATTCCATATATGCTAAAAAAGTAGAGGGAGAGAAAAACATGAAACATATATAGTCAAACCTATCTGCCAGTGAATTTGTTGCTCTAAATTTCTGAATTACGATATGGATGCTTTTCAGTGAATTTTGAATTCAAGGTGAAATTTCTATAATATAAACATGAAACTCTAATGTAGCTGACAGCTCT
>BCLG01004183.1:7028-29663 GCA_001602295.1 Zoysia matrella
CGCCCGAGTCGCCCGAGCGAGCGACTGATTGCTCGGCTTTGGAAAATTTTTAAAGGTATTTTGGAAAGTAAAAATTAATTTCTACCGTTTGTAATATCCACTGTTCTAAACAGGGCTTAAGATTTAAGGCTCTTTTGAAACGCAAGATTTTCACAGAAATTTCACAAAAAATGTTCAATTTCACAGAAAAACGCATGAACAAATTTTTTTTCCTTCAATCCAACACAATCAAACCTACCTACCCCAGTCCCATGTGGCAGCGATGCGGCAGCACCGCAGCGGAACCCCGTCCGTCCCCGTGGCTCGGCGCGGTCCTTCCAAGCTTGGGTCCTTCTCGCTGGTAGTGGATGCTCTGGACTCTTATTACCGACGGCCGGTCGATCCGCTGTCACCTCCTTCAGTTCGCACATGCGCCTCGGCACCGGTTCTCTTCTCGACCGAAATCTCAACGACTCCAGTGCATGCGATGCGATGAGACGCTCGGCAAGGCACGGCGCCGAGAGCTGGCTGGTCATCAGACGCTTGCAGTATTATACGAAGCCTATCGATCCGTATGCACAATATTCTCCGTGTCTGCTGCTGAGTTCACGCTGCGGACCGATGCCGCCGTGCTCCTCCAGTTCGAAGTTCGAACTGCCTCGCGCGCGAGATGACCCGGCGTTCGGCGCCACGAGTTAGCGCAGAATGAGTCACTGTCTAAACCGCGCGTCGAGACTTGAGAGTCTGGATGCGATGCTCGGCTTTATTTAATCACGGAACAGTCTAGTGACAGTGAATCGATGCACTTGGTTTTGTTGCCCCGTCTGCCGTAGCAGACGACCATAGACATTGTTTTTTGACCAAACTGATGGTCGCGATCGCAAGTCATCCTAATGCACATCTCCGCATACACTGGCTATAAACAATGCTGAGGATCTGTCTGTCTTACAGTCTTCCTACTAATCCGTCACCCTCTGATTCGATCGGATACACGCTCGATTAACTTGAGCAGACCAAAATAGCAATACGACAGCCTATTAATACTCCAACAGGTTTTCCAACTTGAGCAAATCAAATGCGTTGCGGCAGACAGCTTGTACAGAATCCAGGCAAGGCGCTCGCTACGATTTACTCCTACGACGTGTGCAGCTGCACCCACCCCACCGTGTTCAGTTCACCTGACAATACATCGTCTCATCGATCGACTAGATCTCAGTGGCGTGCGACGCAGTGCTGAGTGTTGACCCGACTCACTCACATGAAAGCGGGAGCCCAAGGCTCCAAACGGAAACACCAAGCGTAAAAACTCAATCTACGCTTTCTCCTAGACTTGGAGTCTTGGACGTTGGCACTCCGCCAACCGGTCTCTCGACCTCACCTCCACGTTCCGTTTGAAAATGTAACAGCGTGCCGACGATTCCGTTCGGACCGGCGAGCCTCGGGTCGCGTGTGCGTGCCTCGGACTTGGCGCTAGGAGCAGGTTCAGTCAAATCGGAAAAGCCAGCGCCTTGTTTTTACCCGCTTGTAATCTTCTCCTCTGACTTCTGATCTTCGCGGTGACAGAGCTGCTGGAGCGACCACCGTATGTAATGCGTGACCAGAAGCACGACACTTCGCGAGAGTCGATGCCGAGGAACATGCATGGCTAGGGAGGGAGTACTAGTGCCGCAACACATTACTACCTAATTGCACGTTTTGCTTGCTGGGGATTGGTAGCTTACGTAGAGTACTGTACACGTAATAAGTTTCATAGTTGTGGGCTGCATTTTTTTATGCCTCATTTGAGGGAAGGTAGAAAATTTATATAAAAAAAAGATTGTATAGAAATTTTACATAAAATAGTTTAATTTTATAAAAAAAATTAGGATTCATGAATTTTCGACACTTTAAAATGCCTTAGTCCTTCAAGAACTAATGGGAACTATGTATACTGGGCTACCTTGTTTAAATGTGAGCCTTATTGTCGATGTTGGCATTCCGACATTACGATTAAGCTAAATTTGAACTGAGTGTCCGAACAACAAAAATACAAATCCGGTGGTAGTACAATCTATAGCATAACTCAGTGAGGTAAGAACGGCCACGATGGCGACTCGATTAGCAAAGAACTCTATCCGGAGCTAGACCCACTTCTGAATTCGGATCTGCAGGTGCACTCTCGCCTAACTGATGTAGAAATACTCGCTTGAACTGTCCACCATCACAAGACCTGCACCTGCAGCCACTCACGCACATTTGCGCCACTGTTTCGGACTTGTTGCTCTCTGCGTACACACATCCCTGGAGTGTACTCCTCCGTACCGTAGGCATCAATAGCTACTGGTAGCCGCTGCACGCGTTGCCTGCCGTAAAACCAACGCAGCGGCGAGAAAAGGCGTTCCCCGAACGGTCAAGCGGCCATTCCGAGAGCTCGGATCTCGACCGCTGTCGTCGCCCTCACCGTGGACCACTACTGCTGTATTTCCCACAGCAGCTCATGAGCAAAGTGTGTGTGGGTGTGGCCGCGACCACCGCTGCGGACCGTGGTCACCTCACCTGCTCCACGACCGACCGGCAGCCTGGCCTCCGCGAGAACAGAACACACGTCGACGTCGACATCAGTACGACCCGGCCGGCCGGGCGCACTAGTCCACTGGCCGCTCGCTGTCTGCTCGCAGATATCGTGACCCTTATGAATTGTGTCACCAGGACCATGTTGGGATCCATGGATCTGTCGCGGCCGGCTTCACGAGTTGCGTTAAGTACTGTGGTCGGTACTCAAGTAGCAGCTGAGGACGCTGGCTCACCTGCCGTTCCGGCCCCGGCCGGCAATCCGTTATAGGAACGCGCGATGCCGTCGCGGAGCCCGAGCAAAAAAATTGTGTGAGCTGAATCATGGGATAAAGGCGAGGGCCGTCGCGTGCAGGCAAGGCTGCAGGCAACGGCGGCCGGTCGAGGGCGATCACGGCGCCGGGGATTGGAGTTGAGTGCTCGAGTTGAGATCAGAGATCAGAGGTGGACGAGCTGGCATTGGAGAGAGCCACCGCGTGCATTGATAAGGAACTTGGTAATGACGTGCGTGAACGCACCCACCGCGTCGGCGTGAGAAATGGCACGCGCGCGGCTCGTCACGAGGGCATTGATTCGATCCATGCCATGCCAGTCGATTCGATGGGACTCGACGCTCGCGTCTGAACTGGTGACAATTGTTAGAAAGATCGAACAATATTTCTACTGGACGTTGTCTCTTTTTTGTGACTGTGTATATAAGGTAACGTGCCAAAGTCAAAGGGAAGAAAAAGGAAATAAACACAAAGAGGCCTAGAAATCCATGTAATAAAAGCTCTAGAAAAGCGGAATTCCTCAAAGTACAGACTAAAAAGGAAAAGAAAACGAAAGTGCATTAGGAGGGAAAAAAAAAAGAAACAGAGAGAGAGATCTCATTTTCTAATCACCATCACGCTCCTTCCTTCCCGCTTCGCTTGTCCTACGGCGCTTTTGCCTCGTCATCCATCACTCGCCGAAAATGCCATCGCGAGTGACCGCGCAGGTCCATACAAAGAGGCCTCACGAGTCCCCGGCTCTCACTCGCCCCTCCCTCCCCCTCTTCCGCTCCTCGCCCAACACATCGAACCAGAGGAAGAGCACTCACGAGGAACACGACGGGGAGGAGGAGGAGGAGACCAAGAAATCATTACCCAAACCGTTAGTATCAATCACTGTATCGGATCAGAGTGTGGTAGTACCATACAAACTTACAGTCGTGCTGAGAAATGGCTCCGAGCAGCTACGAGATGGCAGCCTCCATCCTGCTCTGCGCCGAGGACAGCAGCAGCCTCTTGGGCTTCGGAGCAGAGGAGGACGAGGAGGAGGCGGTGCTCGCGCGGCGGGCGAGGAGCGCGGAGCTCGCCGCGGCGTTCCCCGTGCCGTCCGAGGAATGCGTGGCCCGTCTGGTGGAGTCGGAGACGGAGCACATGCCCAGGGAGGACTACGCCGAGAGGCTGCGCGCCGGGGGCTTGGATCTCCGCGTCAGGATCGACGCCGTCGACTGGATTTGGAAGGTCGATTCTTGATCGCTTAATGCAAGCTATATAGTCTTGTTCTCATCGATCCGGTGAATAATCAGTCTTAACCCCCTCTATGAATAATGGATCGACAGGTTCACGCCTACTACAATTTCGGCCCTCTTACTGCCTGCTTGGCCGTCAACTACTTGGACCGCTTCCTCTCGCTATATCAGCTTCCGGTAAGAATCTCAATCCTAGTTCTCGGTGGTGCTCAATCTGCGCCATTTCCAGTTCGCTCACGTGCATCGATCTAGCCATTTCAGGAAGACAAGGCTTGGATGACACAGCTGCTTTCCGTGGCGTGCTTGTCCCTGGCTGCCAAGATGGAGGAGACCTCAGTCCCTCTACCTCTCGACCTGCAGGTGAGAGAGATTCATTAGAAACTACATGTTTCAATATTGAGCCTCGATCGTATCCCTCTGTTCTGATCGTTGTTGGATCCTGTCAATCAGGTCGGGGACTCACCGTACCTGTTCGAAGCCAAGACGATCCAGAGGATGGAGCTCCTGGTACTCAGCACGCTCAAATGGAGGATGCAAGCAGTCACTCCCTTCTCGTACATCGACTACTTCCTCCACAGGCTTAACGGCGGTGATGCGCCGTCGAGGCGCTCCGTTGTGCGATCTGCGAACCTCATCCTATGCATAGCGAGAGGTGCAGAACAATTTCATTCGTAAAGTTCCGTCAAAGAAAATTCGATTCGTGTAGTATCGATCTGACATATTCTGCTGTCGCAGGAACGCAATGCCTAGACTTCAGGCCCTCGGAAATCGCGGCGGCCGTCGCCGCCGTCGTGGCCGGAGAAGAGCGAGCTGTAGATATCGAAGACGCTTGCACCCACCGTGTACATAAGGTACGTGTGTCGCTGACCAACGCAAACTTTGTCGTCGGATTCAATGCAACGCAGCGTACAGTACTTCGGACTTGTAACGTTACGTGCACCACAGTCATACGTATTCCTATGTTGCAACCGCATTTGTTCGATCGACACCACGACACACGCAGCACTGCCGAGATGCGTCAACCTCATTTATAGTCGCGCGAGCCACCACCACTCGATCATCGTAAGCAAAGGTTGGCGAGTAATAACGCTTCGTTTGCTTTCTGCAGGAGAGGTTGTCGCAATGCCTTGAAACGGTCCAGGCCATGTCGTTGACTAGCACCGTGCTGCTGCCCAAACCTGAACGCCTCAGCAGAGCGTCTTCCTCCTCCGCGCCGCAGAGCCCCACCGGGGTGCTGGACGCCGGCTGCCTGAGCTACCGGAGCGACGACACGGCCGTCGCCTCACACGCGATCTGCTGCCGCGACGAGAGCGAGAGCTCCCCGGCCGTTAGCAGCAAGAGGAGGAAGATCAGCAGATGATTATTAACCGAATGATGGAAGGCAAAATTCCTAGTGGGCTTGGTTGCACTGACTGACTTTGGTGTATGCGAGCTTTTTTGACGCCGCTTCAAAGAGAGCCTGAAAGGCAAAGGGATCGAGAAAAGCGGGACGTGCATTTCGGAGACGACGATCGAGCAAAGGCGCTCGTGAATAAAGAGAAATGTGCTGCCGATTCATGTGCTTTCTGCAATAGTTGACAGCCGCAATGGTGTTTACGTTAGAGATTGACAAAGCTGAGTCGACGAGATGACCAAAACGAATAAAATGCAGAGTTGATATGACGATGGTGACACAAGGCAAGGGCTGGCTAGGCAGTGACCTTCTTTGTTCTAGCTGCCTAGCTAGTTTTTTTTTGCTTTGTTGTGTAATTTCCTGCTACAAAATTTGCTTTGTGAAAGAAAAATGCCGGAGAGAATCAAACAATTGTGGCGTCAAAGATATAATGCTGCTTAATCACATGATAGTACTACTAAAAGATGGAGCAAAATGAAATAAAATTATTAAGAAATAAAAACAGAACCCTTAAGAGCTGGAAGCGGGTTTCCTCTGAGGAGGTGCTATGAACTATCAACGTCATCAGTGAACGGTTCCTTTCTTTTGCTCTGTGCTTGGACCATCCTGCTACACACCAAACTTTGTTTGACTGCTTGTCTGCATAGACCACGGAATTCGCATCAATATTTTTTCAAACAAAAGAAAAGAATCAATAAAATAGATGCGACATTGTCTGGCGAAACCTCGGGAACACAAGCATGAAAGCAGCGCTAGTGCCATACAGGAGTGTTGGGGAGAGAATCTGCCCTAAAATTTTTTGCGTTGATGCAAAGCTTGTGGCAGGCGCTCTGTTAAGCTGAGTTTTAAAAGGGGGCAAGCAAGATTATCCCATGATGAGATGGATTTCTTTTCAGGTGACACATTGATTGATTTGTTTAGTCCTGCCTTGTTCCCGGGCCATTTAGTGCAAGGCAACAAGGACACTTGACTAGTGACGACGCAATACTTGCAGACAATAATCACTGTATACCAACAAAACTCCTGTTGCAGTGCTCACTTGATCAGGAAGTGCAAAGATGGACTTTGATGGAGTATTCAACACCGGAATTCGGAGTACACATTGTGTACGTACAGCATAACTGATGAAAAGCTCACCTGCACTGCAAAATCTGAAGGGTACGTGCAAGTTGCAGATGAATAACACCACGAAATGAAACGATCTGAATTTTGGAGTACTAATCCAGTGGCTAGCACGTAAGATCCACTTACAGTAAGCTCCATCACGTGCACGTATTTATGGCCTTGGTGGTCGGCATTGCATAAGGCTGTGATCTCCTGTCAAACGCCACCTAACCCTCAGTCAAAGCCTCGGATGAATACACAGATGGTCCACGCATCATCAGGCCGATTAAGTTTTCCTATCTACCATAAAAGATTAATAAGTTTTTCCTATCTTTGGCTTTGCACCAAAGCTGAGTGCATGCGTATCCACGGACGGTCGCACAGGACAAGAGCAAGCATGTTTCATAATCGCGTATAGAGATGCGAGATGCAGCCATTTCTTATACCGAGCGACTCGGTGCCCAGCTTCCCCTGCCTGTGCTTTACTTCGTTGATGGAGTAGAAACGATCGATCTGAATCGGTGGTTCCATCGGTTGATGCCCCCACGAGACCGCCCACAAAGTTATTCTGTCTGTAGATGTGCGTCAACCGCGAGTCCGCGACAGTTCATCCGCTTTGACGGTAAATTCAGCTGCCAAAGCCCCGTTCCGATCCATCAACAGACAGATCAACAGCAGAACAAGATACATGCATGCGCATCGCAGGACTGCCGATCGATTTACCTTTAGCTACTGCCAAGGAATAAACCCACGCCGCGCCAGGTCACGGCTACGTCGTCGCGCCCAGCTGTAACTTATCATTCGTCTCCCGCAGAGCTGCAGTGCGCACAGCAGTGGAGACGGTACAATCGTGTAGCCCCCGTCGCCGCGCCCGGCCAAAGATTCCAGCGAAACTCCCAGGCCGAGATGGGATCGCGCGCCGACACCGGTACCGGTGGCCGTCGGCGCGACGAGCGACGCCCCCACGCCCTCCGTCATCTCTCGCCTTGGACGCGTCCTCCCGGCCGCGGCTGACGGCACAAATGCACAAGAAAACGGTAGGTCCCTGGTCTCGTCCCTGTGCTCAGAACCGATGCCATGTCAGTGTAGTCAAATGACAGAGGCAGCGGTGGCTCGAATTGGTAGGACAGAGTATAGCACGTAGGTCCACCATTGTTTAGACATGGCGAGAATGAAATTGACAATACGAATTATGGATAGCGTCCCTACCCAGAATCCCCAACAATCAAACAGTTGCTTAATCATCATGAGACGCCGGGACTTTGATCTTGTTTGGCACAGCTAAAACTTGTAAGAGAAATAGCTAATTTCATTCCTAAACTATTGTCAAATGCTTAATTTCGTCTTTCAACTTTTAAAAAGTCCAATTTAATCTTTGAATTTTGATTCAAGGCTAAATAAATAAATTTTCTATTTATTGTGTTTTCAATAAACTTGAACCGATTCACGTAAAATTAGTACACAGAGTCCTATGAAATCCTACATTTACTGAGGAGACCTAGAGCAATCTTTAATAAAGGCCCATGTTGATTGATTTTAAAAGCCCAATATAGGATGTTCTTTTCTGCGAATGGGCCGTATGGAAAGCAGGCCACCCCCCTCAAAATTTCGTTGGCGTGGGTTTGACCGTTTGAGTCCAAAAAAGTCAGGGGCCGAAGAAATTGGAGTCCTTTTGTTCGTCCTCACTTCGCCAAGGAATTTTTCTGCCGAGTCGTGTCGCCGAATTTTGAAATGAAAAGAATTGTCCCAATCATAGTTGAACGCAAACGACGACGGGTGGCGCTGTCCGCGTTCCGCGACGTTGCGTTCGTGTCGACCGGCGCCGAACCTTTTCTAAACAAGGAGCCGTGCCGTTCCGGACGGGGCGTGTCCTGTGCAGCCCGCCCGGCCGTCACGTGGCGTCCGACGCTTCGGTCGTCTTCCTCCCCGCCGTGGGCTCCGGTCCGAACGGCCGGCGTCCCCGACAAGAAACAAACGACTCCGCTAACCGCTTGCCGTCGCGCCGCATCACCATCGCTGACACTTCAGCCCCCCACCGCACCAAAAACACAGGAGTCAGTGTAACCGAAACGTTACGGGGCCGGTAGGTGACTCGTCGCCGTCGCGATCGGTACATAGCACGGCGCCTATCCTGCTTGCTACTACATTGACCAATGCCACGAGAGGTGCCGTCGCCGTGGCCGTCGGGGCGAAGCAACCGGTCCGATTCGTTTCGATAATCGCGAGGGGAAGCTGGCATACAAGAAGGGAACATTCCAATTTTAATTTCATTGAGCGAGGCGAGCGATGCAGCCGGCCGTGAGGCGCTGGGCGGCGGCAACGGAGGCCGACCCTTACGCCATGCCGTCCCCGGTGCAGCCGTCGTCCAACAGTGCGTCCGGCGTGCCCTGAATTAGCAGGGTTCTCGCTGCTTCTTGTGCTTCTTACAGCTACTCAGTCTGGTTGTTCTGCGCGCAGGCACGAAGGAGACGGTGAAGAATGCGCTGTGGCGGTGGGGGCGGAAGGTCGGCGAGGCGACCAGGAAGGCTGAGGACCTGTCGCGCAACACATGGCAGCACTGTCAGTGCTTCTTCGTTAGCTAACTCTCTACTGATCATCGCTTCTTTTTTCATGAATCTCAATGCAATTTGTGGACTTGATTCCGATTAATCTGCTGCCCAGTGAGGACGGCGCCGAGCATCACGGAGGCGGCCGTGAGCAGGATCGCGCAGGGGACCAAGGTCCTGGCGGAAGGCGGCCACGACAAGATATTCCGGCAGGCCTTCAGCGCCCCGCCCGACGAGCAGCTCCGCAAGTCCTACGCGTGCTACCTCTCCACGTCCGCCGGCCCGGTGATGGGGATCCTCTACCTCTCCACGGCCAGGGTCGCCTTCTGCAGCGACAACCCCCTCTCCTACGAGGCTGCCGGCGGTGAGACGAAGGAGTGGAGCTACTATAAGGTAATCGAATCATACGCACGCTGTCGTCGCTCCCGTCCTGCAACTGCTCTGTTCCTTCGGCGGTCGTGTGTGCTCAGATGATGATGGAGGATGCAGGTGGCGATTCCTCTTCACCGGCTGAGGTCGGCCAGCGCGTCGGCGAGCAAGGCGAAGCCCGCGGAGAAGTTCATCCAGCTCGTGTCGGTGGACAGGCACGAGTTCTGGTTCATGGGCTTCGTCAACTACGACAGTGCGGTCATGCACTTGCAGGAAGCGCTGAGCGGCTTCCACCACTTGCAGGCGTGAGCGTCACGACGGCGGTACCTTGACCGACTCCAGAGTGAAGAAACGTTTTGCCGGAGATGTACTTTATCTTCGGCGCGTTACGAGTGGATGCGGATCCTAGTTCCTGCTGTACTCATGTTGCTGCAGTAACATTTGCAACGTTGTTGGGAATAGTGTTTACAGCATACAAGTGTTTTTCCGGATATTCATGATATCCTTTGATTTGATTGTTACTCCGTGTCTCCCCGACTCGTTAAATTCAGGAAAAGATCTATTATCATTGATGAGGGGCAAACTTTGCATCATTGCGGACCAGAATAATTTCAAGGTTGGGTCTTGGAATGTGAAGTAGTATTCGTTTTTCATACAAATAAAATGAAGTGCCAATTGATCCAAGATGGGCTATCTAGTTGATGTCTTGTTCGGCCCAACACCTCGTTCCGGATTTCGTGGGCTGTATTACACTCCGAAAAGCCTAGTTCGAGTGGTTTGGGCTGAATCTCTCTCCTCCGTCGTTCCAACCTTATCGGATTTTCAAGCATCGTGTCATGTGGTTCAATCAGATTTTAAGGAACAACGAGCTCCATAAAATCGCTGGAAAAAAGGAGAATAAATTGGTAATATTATCGGAAGAACTAATTTTTTGTTCTTGCTGGGAGAAGAAATTCACTCTAGAATCACAGGATTCTTCCTCGATCCATACCGAGATCCGCTGTTGTACTTACTGCCTACGTCCATAGCAAGGCTCCAATATTACTCTTCGTCTCACATGGACAAGGGCCAAGTCCAAGTCTTTACGGCGGCGACCGCTGGATGGCCAGCCCTGACACCGACGGTCGGTCCAAAAACGCGGATCGCAGTTGATGAGAACCGAACAGCAGACAGAGCGTAGAGGGAGCGGCAAGCAACCAACCGGCAACCAGTCGTCGGACCCGGGCAAAGCTGTGCGACGCAAAGCCGGATCGCAAGGCCGTGTTGCCGGCCCGCCCGCGCGCCGCGCGCGTGCGACGCCTTCTCTCTCCCTCCCTCCCTCCGATCCGCACCGCAGCAAGGCCACGAAAGCTCCAGCAACCCCGGCCGAGACGTCGCGATCACAGAACCCCGCTTCCTTCCTCGCCGCTTTCTCGTTCCGGGATGGAAGGCGGTGTTGCGGTGGCTCCGTTCCGGTCCAGGGCTCCAGTCCCCGTCCGTGCGTGCTCGCATGTGCCGCTGCTGGCCGGCGATCCTGGCTTTGGCGCGGTGGGGCGTGAAGCTCTTTTTTCCGCCCGACGACGGATCGCAATCATGAGAACGGAGGTCCGGGTGCGGAAAAAAACGAGACGTGGTGGCCACCACGTACCGACAGATCTTACCGGCGCCGGTCAATCGGCAGGATTGGGGTCGTAGGGGCTGCGAGAGGCTGCTGTGCAGCGTAGCAGGGCATGGTCGTCGGCAGCGCACGCGTTCGATCGCGTGATGGAATAACATCTTTGGACTTTGGTAGAGTCGGCAAATAAAGCTGCCGAAAAACTTTAGCCGAATCTTTCGGGTCCCTGGCTAGCGCTCCGATCTGAATCTCGTCAGCGTCAGACTCATGGAGTGTAGGCTAGCAAAGACAGGGTGCGCACGACTGTCCATGCTAGTGTGCTTGCTTTATTTCCACTATTCGCTATCGAGGCATCAATGTTCTTACTGTTACCATCGTTTTGAGCAGCATGTATGGGCGATGCGATCGATCGAGCAAGCTTCACGGGGGAGACGCTGCCTCATCATGCAAGGTCGTGCACGCACGCCTGACGCCCCCACTACCCATTCCCGTGGCAGCGTCGCATCTGCATGCTGTTAGCCTTTGCATGCACTCCTTCGACAAAGAGAACAAAAGGATTGTAGAAGGCCATGCGGTGCAGCATGCATCCAGTGATCCAGAGTCTTTTGCACCGGCAAGGTTTCAGTCCTCTCAGTTCTGCCGTTGTCGCCTCCAAAAGACAGCCGGTCAGCAACCATCGAGCCACAGGTCGATCATTTGGACAAGTTTTTCGGACAAATAATATCAACTCCGTGTCAACGGAGAGCGCAAACGTAACTGCTGATTGTCACTGATGATTGCAGTCACCAATAGACCAGTAGTAATCTAGAAGTAGTATATAAACCAAAAAGGCATGCAGTCGGTATCAACAGCACCAGAGATGGCGCTGTCCGCCCAGGGAACGGCTAATGTCACCTGATGACCACAAGTACGCCCTGGCGTCCTGTTAATGGAGAAAAGTAGGGCCAACGACGAGACGTCTCAAAGGCCAAAGCACGAGTGTCTCATGCATGTGCCTACTGCCCTTGTTCGAGTGTGCGCCAGTGTATCCCCCCACATCACAAGTCGACCGGCGCACAAACGTTTGACTTGCTTGGCTCCACCGCGTTGACCGCGACCGCGAGAGAGAGCACGCGCAGCGCAGGCGCGGCCCGTTGGTCAGCAGCCATTGACCTGGTTCCAGATTGAGCTTTCCTGCTACAGTACCAGCAACTCAACCGAGTGCCAGAACGTGAGCAATCACACAGGTGGCAACGACGCGCGAGCGCGCGCTAGGAGCCAGCTCGTGCCCTTCGTTCCATCGTGAGGGCGGGGGTCCGCGGGCACAGCGTCTTTGACCGGATCCAGAGCTAATCCTTGTCGAGTCAGTGTCAAGCAACGAGAGACGACGACGCCGTAACAGTGGCCGACTAAATTTTCCCGTGAGGTAAAGAGCGTCGCGTCGCATCACGTCATGTCTTGTTAACATGTGCCTATGAGCGTACAAGCACTCTTCTTGTCACGCAACAGCTAATAGTGATTCGTTGGCCACAAGCATAGATGCCATGCAAATTTTAGGCCTACATGTCTGACCGAAAGAGGTTGCTAGTGAGCGCACGAAGATCTTCAAGCTAGCTAGGGTTCGAAGGAAGCTCCTCTTATGTTGCTGCTCTAATCCCGTCGGTTGGATATGCAAGTGGTGGATACCTCAAAGCCTTCATCTAAGATACTTAAAAAAAAAAAAACTGTATGTATGTATAAGTTACTTGGTCGTAAAAATTGAACTAGATTTATGCCGTGGATATACCAACTTACATGTCTAGATCGACAATAATATAGAGAACAGATCTGAATATGCTTCTTCTTGTGGTTAAAGAAGACGAGACATTAGAACTTTTCATCTCTTTTGATTGTTGTCTTTTGGCTGCTAATGGGAACACACAATAACTTATAAATTCAAACGCTTGCAAACAATATTAATTACTTCCTTCGGTTTTAAAATATTGACATGTTGACTTTCAATATCAACTTTGACTATTTGTTTTATTCAAAAAATAGTTCAAATATCTAATTTTTTATTATTTGATTTATCATTAGTGGAATTTAAATTACAACAAATAATTTTATACATTGACACAATTTTTTTTAACAAGATGAATGATAAAATTTGATATTAAAAATCAATGATGTCAATAATTTAAAATCGGAGGGAGTATTTACTTATCATTTTAACATTTATCTTTCACAGCCAACTTGTTCAAGGACCACACGCAGTTGGGTTCCATGAATACTAGCGCTCCATCACATATCATAGCTGCCAAGCCAAGCCTAGGAGTCAAGCACACAAAGACACGAGCTTGGACCAGGAAGGCCGGAAACCATTTTAACCTCGGATTAACCAGGAAGAACTTCAGGACGGCAGCACGACTTGCATTCTCCCTGCTGTCACCACTACATGCTTTCGTGGCACCTGATGGGCATCTAGAGTATCATTCTGGCTCACCTAGCTTTCTCAGTATACTACAGAGAACAAAAGTTTGCGATCCCTTGGCCCGATTCTCCTGCTACAGCCCATGCCCAGTCTATAGCCTACGCCACGAACCTAGTACTCCCTACAATCAGTAGAGTAACCGGGACATCACGTCCCTTCCGCCGTCGACGCACGCGCCGCCTTGTCTTGTATAGCTCCAAGCTGCCTGAAAGTGCGTCGCAAAGGGACAAGGTGGAAGATGAGCAGTGCCGATGCCCAGAGACGAAAAAGGCCGCCGCATTTTCATCTATTCCTCGCGTGCGCTCTGTAGCTGTATCCATCCAGGCATCCAACCTTTGCCGCGGTGCAAGCACGTGACGACGGCGAGCAATGGGCACGCGGCACAGCAGCACCCAAAGGCCAAAGGCAGACTCCAAAGCGTAGTCTCCAGCGTCTCCTTTCTGTTCCGGACTTCCACGTAGACACTGGCAACGTTGCCTCTCTCCCCCGGTACGGCGGTCGTCGTCTTCGTCCTTCACCGGCAAGCGACAAAAGCTTCGCCTGCTACACCAAAGAAAGCACAAGTACGTCCTCTGCGGCCCTGCTGCGGCAAATACGTTGAGGACGTAGGGCGATTCCCCCTTCCCCGTGAACGCAGTAACGCCATGACGGCACGAAGACGACGTCGAATTGAATGCCAAGATGGACAAATTGAGGATGGATCTGGGATCAATGCTAGTGAAAATGGAAAGGTTTGTCTCTCTGCGGAAAATGTCACGAAGCGAAGCGAATACAGCGAGAACATGGCGAGGCTTCGTTCGCTGGACTGTTGCTGTGGTCCATCGACGACGCCACCTGGCCATGGCTTCGTGCCCTTCAGAGCGGTGCGCATGGCTTCGCGAAACCGGGCAGCGAAGTTAATTCGAAGAGAGCTCTCGGACAAATAGTTGCATGCTTATTTAAGGAGTGAAGCTGAAAACACCAAAGACAAGCCAAGAACACATCATCGTGTCAACAGTACAAGTGCATGGACCAAATTGAGGAACGAGTAGCGGTAAGAATTACTACCCAATTCTCAATTATAAGTCACGTTGGTCATCTCGTATTTTCTGAAATATAAAATTCATTTTTATTTTCCAATGCACTTGTTTTTCTTACCAATAATTCTCTCTGACTCCTCTTTTTTTTTTTTGGATCAAAGCAGAAAACTCTGACTCCTCGTTTTATATACTTCTCACATTTTACTATTCTTAATTCTAATAATCAGACACAAAATGACTTATAATATGGAGTGGAGGAAGTAGAACCTTTGTTACACCTAATCAAACAGAGGTCATTGGTAAAACAGTGAATATGCAAGTAAATTACAAGAAATGCACAAAGTTGTTCAATAGGGGCGTGATTGGTAGCACAGACGAGCCTCGACCAGGCTAGCCGGATGCAGCGGAGAGGTGATTGGTTGCTGGAACTCCCTCGACCCAGGCTGCGCTCGTGCAACGATGTTGTGTTTGGTCGTCTGCATGCTTCGTTTGTCTGCCATGCGCGCGTGGAGAAAGCAGCCTCCAGCCTGGCTCGCGGGGAACGAAACTCGATTTCGTTTCTCTCGAGCCTGGCTCGCGCGGTGCGGGCGCGCTCGCGCCTGGCTCCTCAGACACGCTCCTGACTGAGCTGATCCGCGAACCAATCACACCCTAGCTGGGGGAATAATAGCTCCTAGTAGTACATTGTACGTTGGATCAAGAGGCGTGTCCGAGAAAGGGAAGATCGAATGCAACAGTTGTGGATCATCTTAAGGAATGTCAGTTGCAAGCCCTCCCGAGCAAAGCTACAAATAAGAAATTGGACTGGCATACAATGTGCAATATACCGCACGGTGCAGGCTATAGTCCCAGCCACAAAAAATATTAAGCAAGACATGCGTACATCCAAACAACGAATCCAGGCAACCCCAATCCCCAGATACACCAAGTACATTCCATGAAGAACCAAACCGGCAAACGGCCGAGCTCAAGATGCAAGTGGGACGGGACGGGTATTATTGTTAATTTGTATATTTGTTCTGTAAAATCTATGTTGATGGCTCTTGTGAATTAACGATATTTTCTTCGCGGCTTAACAATGATTCGTCCGCAATGCCCACCGGATAAGCAGGTACGTCCGTAACAACCCGCAAAAGCTCGCAAATTTATTATATTTGTTCTATTTATATTAATTTGCATGAAGTTGCTTACTATTATTTATAATATTCTTCAACAAATTTTAGTCAAATTCGTTGAAATTTTATAGTGTGAACGTGAGAGGTTTTAAATCTAGGGTCCAACTTTAAACTCGCTAAAACAAGTAAAAAATCATGATTTCAAAGTTACTAATATTTTAGACTAGTTGTATATATAATAATAGAGTGATAAATTGTGCTGAGTGGACAAGTTATTGAATTTTTACAATGACAGTATATTTTCTCTATGTCAAACGATGCGGTTCGCAGGTTTCCGTAAAGCCTTCATATTTGATTTGCAGCAAACCATGTCACTCGTGGGTGCAACGATACCCGCCCACTTGAAAGGCCAAGCCATGGGAGAATACAAACAAGTTGGAGTAATAGAGCTAGGGGGAAAATTATTAAATCAAAGAACCGCCTAATACATCCAAGATCGACCGCTCGCTACAAGTGAGAACTCTACGGACCTACGACGCCGAAGAAGCCGAATGCGCGCAGCGTGCTAAAGGAGGAGATGATGCAGGTACCTGACCATCGACACGATCCATCAGTTGCTCTGTGACGGCGCATGCGCGTTGTTCAGGGGTGCATGCGCGCAATGGGGATCTGGGTCAGGATGAGCTACATGCTGCGGTTTCTTGCCGAGGGTGTGCTTGTTGTTGTGCATCCACACCTTGAGGACGTGCCGCTTGACGCCGACCTCGTCGCAGAACTGCTGCACGGCGGCCTCGTCGTGCTTCTGGATGCGCCACCCCACGCGCTCCGCGAACGCCTGCATCCGGTCCTTCTGTTCCTGGGTGAACTTGGTGCGGAACCGTTTCTTGCCGGACCCGAACCCGCCGGAGCCGGAGGGGCCGGCGCCCAGGGACATGCCGCTCATTGGGCCCAGAGCCGACACGTGCCCCGCCATCCTGGACAGGTCGTCGCCGTCGTCCCGCCCGCTGTGGGAGGTGGACGGAAGCGCCAGCGGCCGCGGCGCCATGTAGTGCGGCTGGTGGTGGAAGTAGTCGGCCGGGGTGCGGTAGAATGGGGAGAACTGCTGGTGCGGCGTGGCCCCGTACGCGACGATCGCGGCGGGGGAGACGGGCGAACCCTCGGCGGTCGGGGACTCCTTGCGGTGGAAGTTCCGGTGGCAATTGCACGCGGCGCAGCGGAGCGCGTCGAGCGTGCCCTCCTCGCCCGCGGCCATGAACTCGCCGCAGCCGTCGACGGCGTGGCCCCCGATACCCAGCGCGTGGTTCTTGAGGCACTCGCGGTACCTGCCGCCGCCGCCCGGGGCCTTCGCGCGGCTGCCGGGCTCGCTCGGCGGCTTGGCAGGCGCCACGCCGCCACCGAAACCAGAAGACTGCGGCGGCGGCGTCTCGTAGCTGGAGCTCAGGACCGGCGGCAACGGCGCCATCTCCTCGTCGCCGTCATCGTGGTCGTCGAAGTCCATGGCAGGCAGGCAGGTGTTTCTTGTGTCTCGCTGCTTGAGTAATGGCAGGGGCGAGGCTAAGAGAGGCTTAGCAAGGTTAAGAGTGAGATGAGGAGATAAGAGAGAGTGTGGACACCATCTGGCTGCCAGTTTTGACGCGGCGCCCGCGCCACTCTCTCGCTGCAGTAAGGCTGCAGGCGCTGGCAGAGCTAGTGCCGAGATGATGATGTAGCAACACCCTTTCTCTAGACTCTAGCTTAACTCGCTTTCTCTCATGTTCACAGCTTGCCGTCCCCCTTGTCTGGTCTCGCGAGCGGCCGGCGTGCTCGGCTCAACAGGGCAGGCGGCGGGCCGTGATATCGCGTTCTTGCGTCGCGCTCATGGCATTCTTTGCTCTTTTTAAGTGGTTTGGCTCCAACGACTTTTAAATTGCGGTTTAGAATATTTGACCGCGACGTCCGTGGTCTTTCTTTTCTCGCGCCTTTTTGCTCGAATCTATCTATGGCAGCCTCTATTGTCTTAACAAAGACATTTGTGGTCGAGTGCGTCGTGCCGCGTCTTGACCAGGCGGCAATCAAAGGGGGAATGAAGAATTAGTCATGGGGTTCCTGTAGACTGTTGACTCGCTCCCACTGTCCTTGGCAGATGCATGGCATTGGCAGATATTCTAGTACTACCAAGGACACAAATCCATGTCTTCTTGAGATAGTGTCAGGGCTAGTGGCCGGGCTTTCCATTTGGTAAGTGGATGCTGATTCCGATGCAGGCGCTTTCATTAGCAGGAGCAACCCATGTCTCCTAGAGTCCTATGATCAAATCTACCTAGATAGCATCACCTGAGTGGTTAAGCGGCTGTTTTCAGTTGTGGTGACGCACGCAACGAACGTGCGTTTTAGGCTTTCCTCCCTCCGAAAGCATTTTTTTTTCTGTGCCGAACACCGAGAGAGCATTTGTTAATTGGGGAACGCATCGTTTTCCATGGCTATCTATCTGGTTGATGACGAGGAAGACAGCATCATGTAGTCGTACCATATAATTGCATCATTCTGGCTGATGACCCGTTAATTTCTTCTGTGAAGTGACTACGGCTACATGCAGGATACGCTTTCTACCAGGAACTATGGAGTGCCGTCGTAACCTCCACTAACTTCCACGTTTACACTCGATCGAATGCTAAACAAACACAAACCCCGCCTCGGGTCAACTCGCCAACAGGAGCCCAGTCGAAGTGACGTCGGCGGAATAAATCAACGACCGATCTTCGCCGGCAGCGCTTCTACGGCCGTGCGTTCCGTCCAGTTTACAGTGTTGTCGACGGTCCAGTCGCCCCATCGGAACAAAAAAGCGTCGGAAATGGGAGCGCGCAGACAGGCTACCTCTCCCCTACGTGCCGATGCCGTCCCCCTGAGTGGAGCTCGGCAACAACAACGACAACCCCTACACGCCGTGTCCATAGTCTAAACACGCAAGCTGACCACGGTTTCCATCGTTTATGGCCGGCCTGCCGCTTAAACCAGCGGTCGGCTAGTCTCCGATCTCGGCGGACCTCCATCTAAACGCGGCCGTTTTGTCCCGTCCGGGCGCGCCCCTGTCAAGCGCGCGCGGCTCCGGGCAATAAGCCTCCGGCGTGCGTAATCCCGGCCCGTTCTGCATAACCACCCCGTCCGTGCAGCCAGGTGTTTCGCAGCCAAAGCACGTGTTCAAGCCTGCGCGTCCGCGCCTGCATGCGCGGCATGTCATGTCTCGCCACTTATGCACGGGAACGTCACCATGGCCTGAAGGCCCTGAACTGGTTGATGTCTGGAAACGGCAAACGGAGGCTGGCATATCTAAACGGTCTCGAAGGGCTGAGGCCTTACCTTTCAGTTTGCGGGCTTATCTCTCCGGCGCGATAAGGCTGACCGTAAGGGCGGGGTCAAGAACCAAGCGCCGCTGGCGTCCACAAGCTGCTAATCCTCCGATCCCTTTGCCTTGGCTGCTGACCCGATCGGAGGTCGCCATCGGTCGCGAGCGGTGGTCCATGGGTGGCGTACGTGGACTGCAGCCGGTTCCTTTCCGTTGCGATCCCGCGCCGGATCTTTGTTGGTGTCGACTTGCTGTGGACCGGGCGACATCCATTGTGTTCGTCGCTATCCATACGCACACCGCAGCACCTGCAGTAATAAACAGGTGAGCAAAGGAGCAACCGTATGCGGCAAAAGCTATACTACCGGAACAGGACCGTGCACCGACCCAACAGGCGGTCCTGTACCAGGCAAGGCGAGAGTCAACGGCACCGCGCGATTGCGTTAAGTCGAGTACGCAGGTTTACTCTTCTTATTCCATAAGCGGATTTTGGCTCTGTGTCGTCCGATCTGACGCGCCGACGGTCCTGCCGAGCCACGTGTTTTTGCAGGGAAAATTTTGTGGTGAGACTCAGGAATCAGCGGCAGCTGAGGAGTATCTGGCCGGACGGACGCTGTGTCTTTTGTTTTTCTCATTCGCGTGCACTTCCTGCAGATGCTGAGCGTCTTTATTTCCATGCGTTGGCTCCGTTGCGACGGAGCAACAAGTTTGGGCAACCGAAACGGCCAGCCCAGCAACAAGGGCGGGCAGCAGAACGCCGAAAAGGGACGCAAGCAGCCACAGCGCTGATCAAGCTTGCTGGGCTGGGGCTGAAAAGACGGGTCACGTACGCATGCATGCTTGCAGCAGCGAAGGGGCCGAGCAGGGCATGGAGCCATGGCATGAGCAGCAGACAGAGCCGGAGCACGGGAGCAGCAGCAGGTGGGCAGGGGGGACAAGCGTGGAAGAGAACAAAAGCGCGGCGCATCCACAGCCCTGCCATTGGCGCGGAATCTCGTAACTTCCCAAGCGCGCGCAGGGGAGGAGAGACTAGACGGTGGCGCTCAGCGACGCCGGCGGTGATTATCAGTTCATGCATGAAAAGCTTTTTTTTTTCAGATGGCGGGCAGGATATGGACGGAATCAGATCGATGGCGGGCGGAGGCGCGGCCCCGCCGGGGAACCTCCAGCGGAAGGGCTCGCAGTTTGGACGGGCGTGCAGGTCATGCACAAAGCGCCGCTGGGTCTGGGTCTGCAGATTCACAGCTCTAGCCGTTGCTGGGGCTCTAGCGGGACAAGAGGCGCGGAGCAGGTGGCCGTCAGCTCGTCACATGCCGCACTTGGCATGAGGAGGAAGGGGGCCACACGACCACACCGTCTTGGCTCTACTCTCCTATGCTTTGGAGTTTCGTGCATTGGAAGAAAGAAGTTGTCATACAGGATATACTGTGATCACCGTACCAATCCAATAATATTATATATATTGTTTCAAACATAGTCTTATATCCAAATCTTATATTACAAACCAATGAGATGCACTAAACAATCTCGTACAGTCATTACATAAAAAAAAGACAAGAAGCAAAAACCACAGATAAATTTGCGCGCAGAACGGTCCTACTCATCGCCATCGAGACAAGCACCATCTTTTTCTTCATCTGAGCGACATCAGCAAGAGTGAGCACAAAAATACTCAGCAAGTCCTAACTCCGTACTTAGCTGTATACATGCTTACAAGACCGACAAAAAGAGGCTATGGTTTCTTTTTAACGAAAGTATTTTTATGTAGGCTTCTCTACAGAAGAGTTTTCAAAACAGGGGTTGAAGTGTCTTTACTCTATCAGTATTTTAGAGGTTGGACCTAGAGGAGTAGTCACCTTTTTCGTCAGTTTCTAAATTTTAACTAGATGGGCCTCTATTATCCTAGCCAGACATTTTTTAAAACACAGGCGGCTACACCCACTCACACTATCAAAAACAGTGATCAAGACTAATCATTGTGAGCTTAAGCTGTAGTGTGTCAATACCGTGACAACAACCATTTCGGATAGATTATACACTCTGCAGAGGTTGTACACTATACTCACAGGCTATGCTCCTCTTGATCAACAGAGTCGCATAACGTTCACTCCAACGTACACCAATATGTCCACAAAGTCCGCCTCAAGATACAAACTGGGGTCATCGCTCGAGGTTTTTCAAGCCACCGATAACGCGATAGCACATTTCTGTAGCCAGATCGTGAGTTTAGATCATCCACGTCTACTCTCTGGGACCCACACATATACGAGTAATTATGAAAATAAGAGGGCTATACCGGTGGGCAGTACGATCCTATGGCACAATATTACTGTAATTAAAGACCAAACCGTGAGTATCTCAAATCTGCTCCTGCGACTTGTGTACCATCCAACAGCCTTAGGGGTCAAAGTGGACGATCGAGGGGGTGGAGAGAGTCCCGTCCAGACAGGTTATGTGGTTACACAAAATCATTATGTTGAGCTCTGATGAACCGGTCCTTATATGGCAGGAGCATCGCTTGTCCACGGCAGGTGAACCAGTCCGAAGCCTACACACAGCACACAGCTCTAGGAGCTTGTCCCATGACCAAAAATATTATCCCCTCCCGTCACCTATCACCAGTTTTCACTATGCCCCATCCCACCTTATTTGACACATACCTCCGAACTCTTATATAACTCGTTTGATAAATGATGGTTATGTATATTGGATAATGAAGCATAGCTTCACGTGAGTGTTACTAAGCATTCTAATTCAAGACAGCTTTTTATGCATTAAAGTATTTAATAACAGAATTTCTACTGTCAACAAAGTTCGATCCACAACCCTGTATCAAAATGATATTTATACCTATAAAAAAAAAGTTACTAACATAAATATAAATACGTGTATAGCAAATAGGTTTATAACTACACAATGTTTTGAACATATAGCTACGAACATGTAAGCATACAGGTTCTATAGGTATGAAGTGAAACTAGGAACAAAATGATAAAGAGATTAAAACTTACCTTCGAAAGCGTCTTTGGGCTCTTCCTAGTATTTCGGGTCATCTGCCTCTTTGTCTCCGAGCGCTTCGTTGTCTTAAAAAAAAAGATAAATAAATAAATAAATAAATAAATTTATTAAAAAAAGAACATAAAACGAGGATCGAAAAAACACCAAAATAATAGAAAGTCTCAAAGTGTTGGATGGCTTTATAAGGTGGAGCTCAGGTTTATGGTTCTAATAGTGCAAAAATCTCGATAAACAGAGGTGATATGTGAAATGGTGGTAAAAACAAGATGTCAGGGTCTTTTTGCAATTTTTAAAAAATTAGAGGGCTAATGTGAAATTTATGGTGACAAAAAGGCTTTGCTAAGTGAGTTCTTAATGGGTAGAGGTGTATTTGCAAAGTGAGAATTTTTTTTTGGAATTTTTGAAAATTTATTTGGACTTAAAATGGCTTAGGAATAAATTTGTGTGTGCACGAGGGTGGGTGGCCGTAGCAATTTCGGCTGGAGTGGCCGACAAGTGGGCCAGTGGCCCACTGGTCAGTGTTAGCTGGCGACGGCTGGCTGCCGTGTGGGCCCGAAGGCCTGGCAGCCCGCACATGGGCCACGGTTGTCTCGCGGCCCACTGGATCGGAAGCGCCAGCGCTACTGACACGAAGAGTGCGGCCCACTGGCGGCCTGCTGGACCAGGCCAGCTCATGCGG
>BCLG01004183.1:30555-40982 GCA_001602295.1 Zoysia matrella
GTGCCAGGGGAAAAATGGGGTGGCAAGCGGCGCCGGAAGGCGGTGCGGCTAGGCCGGGGGGGGGGGCTCACGTTGAGGTTTTGACTTTTAATTAATTTTTTTAAAGCAAAGCAACTCCAATTGGAATAAATTCAAATAGATTGAATAAATTTCGACAAATCTGAAAAAGAAACTTCCACTCAGGCACTTATCAAGATTCAAATTTTAAATTTGAAATTTTTCCTTTTTGGGATCTACTCATTATGTGAGGTTTTCTTTAAACAAACTAAAAAGGAAGGTGTATAGAAGAAGAAAATCGCAAAAAAGTTAATTAGTAATAATAGTAATATTTTTTTCTCAAAATTTTGAGGATATCACATAAGTCAATTGCTGGCAAATCAACAAAAGACAGAGAGGGGGCTTGTGGAACAGTCACAACTGTAGCACAATGAGCATTTGCTTGTGTGGGTCATTTGAGGTGATGGTTCGCGTGTCAGTAACAGCGCGCGCGCAAAGCTTTGGTCGACATGACTAGTGCTTCTTCGGCGCCCCTCTCTTATCACATGCATGTCCGGTTTGCGAGCATCGAAATCTCGAACCCCTAAACCTAAGGCCTGGTTTAAACCTAGAATTCAGATTTTGAATTCTACCGTTTGGATTATGAAATTTTAGTTGGATTTCTGAATTTTATAATTCAAAATTTAAAAATTTAAAATCTTAATTATTTGAATTACGTGATTTTATTATTTTAGATATATTAGTTTGTATTATGCTATAAGATTTTGAGTAATATTTATATCTATGAGATTTTATAAAATTTTATAATCTTTTAAAACTCACTTGTTTGAAAAGCTATCAAATTTTTTTTATTCAGATTCTTAGAATCCAACTGGTTGAAACGGGACCTTAACATGCACGCACGGACACAAAACGCTGTCGTTAATCGGAGCCTTCAGTTCAGCATGTGTGCTCTCGGCAGCAAGTCGCAGCGGACCGACAGTATGCCAGCATAAGAGGCCACAGAGCGTGCAGTGCATGGGGCGAAGCAGATCGACCTGCTGCGCGTCTGCCTCGCGTCTGCCGGGCCCCGTCGTCCGATCACCCGTGCCGCTCCGACATGACCATCCCTTCCCGACGAATTGTACGCGCTATGGTGGCAGCTATGCCCGTTCCAGGACTGACCGCGATGGCACACGTCCGGCCGGCCGGCCAGCGGGCATCCCCTGCCGCGCGAGCTACAGTTGTCTTCATGCTTCAGAGCTCCAGGGCGAGAGACATGAAAGAGAGGTGATGCATGCAGGGAGTACTGAAGCAGTACGTGGAGAATTGGGCTCGCTACAGTGCACTATCATCTGTCCCCGCGCGCGAACGTGTACGTGATTTTTCCGTTTCACTGCCCGCGCGCTACTCGTGCGCTTGTGTGAGCCACGGCCATCTTGATCGGCCAATGGGGATTTGAGTTCGTCCTAGGACGGGGTGCGGAAGAGAGGGGATTCAGCGGGGGGAAAGTGGACGTTGGGACGGTGACGACACGACGAGGCGTAGGCCCGTCCGTATGGTTTTCGTTCCAGTTCTCTCACAGACCTCTGCGTGTGTGTGTGTGGGCGCTGATTAGCCACAGTACTTCTACTTTTCGATACGTTGATTTCAAACATCAATTTTAATTAATTTTAATTATTTATTTTATTAATAAAATTGATTTAATATATAAAATTATTAATTGTAATTTAAATTTTACTAATAATAAATCAAATAATATTAAAAATTTACACATTTGAACTATTTTTTTTAAATATGATGAATAATTAAAGTTGATGTTAAAAATTAATAATGTTAATATTTTAAAATCATATGGGAGAAGCTGGCGTGCGTGCGGGTGCAGTGTGGCGATACCCATTATTTGCTGGCTAACCTTCAAATTTCAGACGCAAACTCATGATGTTCGTACCGTGACCCTGTTGCTCACGGAGAGCAATCTGGGCGGCAGGCATCCTCGTCGGTCAAACATCGGAACAAGCATGCCGAAACACGACGGTGGTGCTCCATGTTGGGGTAGTACTATTGTTCGGCTTCTTCTGCCAAAACGCCACGCGCGGCATGCTCGCCGGAACGGAAGCACGGGTTGGAGCACCGGGCCACGCCATGGCAGGAAGCGCATTGTGAGTATGTACCTGCCCCTGGCATGTTGCCATCCGCCTGCTAGGGTTTGGACTTGTGATGAAGCCAAAACATGCGATTGACTGATCATGAGTCGCACCCAAGGAAGCTGCCTATCAGTGTTTTGACTATCGACACAGTAAAATTTTCATAATTAGAGAGAGATTGTGTGCGCTTTTCGTATTTAATGTGACCTATTCTACAGAAGACTCAAAGAGTTAATTTAGTTCGGACCACCTGAGAGGTGTAGCACTCTACGTCTAGAGAGAGAATAGCTGTATCATACAAGCTCGTAATGAGATTACAATGGCGGAAAGATTTTTGCACGGAGAAGAACCCTAGCGCTTGAGTGTAGTGTACCGTGTGACTTATGAGTCTATCAGAGCCGTATCGTCTAACGTCCCTAGCATCTCTTTATAGAGAGTCGAACGGGGTTACATGGTTTAGAGCCTACGCAATTCGACGGCCCTCTGACAGATGAGGTCGTGATCTTTTGACGTCCGCTGGCGTCGGAGCAGACGATCGACGTCCTTCGACTGTCTTTTCGTCTATTTTTGAAAGGCAAAGACATCTTTACTGTTTGACTTTATCGCTCGGCAGACAGCTTTAGCTCCCGTCGAAACGCTTTACCTCCTTCTGAGCAGCTTTACTCTCTTGTCGAGTTGCTTTATCTCCTGTGCCATAGCTGTCAAGAATCTCTGTGTTCGGTCAAGAATCTTTGCGTCTGTCAGATATTGACCGTTGAAGTGGTGGTCGGCCCTGAAGGTCGATCGGGTTTTGTCGTCGTCCGGCCTCGACCCTAGAGTGTCCGGGCCGGTGCCTTAAATTCTGGCTGTCGAGAATCGTCGCATTCAGGCTGCCGCAACCCAGGGATCGGATCAAGCCCTCGGGTTTTTTTGACTAAGTACTCTGCAGACCGCGAGTTAGAGCCATGGTCCGCATCCCACAGCTAAGCATTGTATTTGTGCCGGGTCCATTAAGTACCCCCGGGTACCTGGTCCGACACTGCCAAAACAAACAGAGAGCACGCCGATAGAGGGGCACGTCGCTCTCCCAGTCTCGCGTCGCGTCTGTTGCTTCCTCCTGCTTCTTTTGATCTCGTGCACAAGCACACCACCACCAACCATTGTAGTTGTACTTGTACAGTAATTTACGTCAAGGGTTTGTAACACTGAGTAGAAATGCGGAGGAGCAGCAGTATTACTTATTTTCTTTTTTGATCAACAATGCCCGTGCTTGAGTTCTAGTAGTAGTATTTCATGTATGCATCCCTCTGACTCCGATGCAAAAGGTAAGTGCGTTACAAATCCAGTCTTTTGCTTCATGTTTTCAGGGTATATATGGTCGCTTTGTCAGCAAGATAAGCAGATGAGATACTTTCAGGAAGTGCCGACACTTGATGCATAGGTAGAGAGCTAGGAGAGGAAGCAGGAAGAAATTATTGCAATTATGAGGACTGGAGGAGAGAGCGGAGACAAGGCAGCATGTCTTTGTGCCGTGCGTCAAGAACAGAGTGAGTGGGGCAATGAAATGGACTGTTACCTCCCTGTTTGTGCACCACTGTGTTTGTCCCGACTTTCGTACCATAGCAAAACAAAGAGTTTGTTACTACTAAGGATTTGCTTAGAACATCAACTGCTGGAGTAAATTTGTAAGTTCAAACCGCTTTAATAGAGCAGAAAATTGGTGTAGGAGTTTCTACGACTACGAAGATATGTGAACAAACACTGAGAGGCAAATAAATAAGTCAAAGTTGCAAAAACAATCTGACAAGGTCACCGTTGAAGCCACTCGCACGGTTGCTCCTGATGGCGGCAACAATAAATTGATTCGTGACCGTTTACTCGGGACTTGTTTGTTTACAACGGGAGCAACTTGTGTTGCCGGTTGCACAATGATTCGTGAGGTTGCGTGTTATGCGTCACTTTCTTATTCGTGCACAAGTAAATAATGAATCTGTCCTCCTGCAAGCGCACGGCACAAAAATGTTGGGCCCAGATGTCCAGAGACTTTAGCCCAGAATGATCAAATATGGGTTTGAACAAAGTAGGCATGGAAGATTTTGGCCGAGTGCAACAACCGGAGGAGGCGCCGTGGTCGCCGCGGCAGTCGTAAGATGAACGTGCATATCGAAATATCATTGGCACTTTGGCAGCTCGTGCAGGGTAGTTGTGTTATTAGGATGATGATAATTGACCGTGCATGAGATGAAATTTCAAGACACGTGAAAACGTGTATATGCAGAGAAGACATAGCAGTGACAAAAGCAAAAAAAAAAAAAAAGTGCTAACTACATTAATTTGCTTATTATTTGTTCTATTACATCCGATAACTACGTCCATTGTTATTCACTTTGTTCTTTAAATTTATAATCAGATCGACAAAGATATATCTAAGTTCTGTTCTACTGAACAATATTAACGGGATCTCTAGTTGATCACAGCATCAGACCCCGCAGCTAGCTGCAGTTACAGGTTGCCTCTTCTCGACGGCGCTCCTCCTCCGCCGCCTCGCCGGAGCTGCTCATCGTCTTTCGCTCTTTTGCCGCGACGAAGACTCTGGCCGCCCATTCCGCGAAGTAGGTCTCGTTGTACCCGATCTTCCGGTTCTTGTAGCAGCTGAGGGTGTCCCGTGACCGGGGGCACGGATCGCCGTTGGGGTCCCACCACGAGCCCTCGTGTCGCATCCCCGCCCGGTCCGCCATCCACCGGTACACGAACTGGCCGCCGCCGGCCCTCTGCCTCCACCCCATGGGGTAGAACTCCATGATGCTGCTGCTCCTGTCCATGAACAGCATGTTCGTCATCTGCGCCCCGTGCGCCGAGATCAACACGTCCGTTGCGCTCATTAACTTCACCTGCATGCCAAGACAAGAAGGAAAACTTGTAGTCTACGACGTGTTCGCTTGCATACTCGGAAACCTCAATTTAGACATGACGTGCTGCATGCAGGCAGGTGCAGCAGGCTGGGACCTGACCTGGTCGCAGAAGGTCGTGTTGTCCGAGCGGGCGGTGGCGAGCGTGCACCTGGGCATGCGCGCGCATTCTTTCTGGAACACGCTAGTGACTGTCGCCTCGTCCTTGAACGCGCGCCCGCCCGTGCGGAACAGAAGCGTGACCCGCAGAACGCCGCCGCCACTGGCTCTTGGCACGTCCACGCCGCAGTGAGCTCTGGCCTTGCAGCGCATGAAGTCGAACGCCCCGAGCAGTCGCTCCCTGCTCAGACCTTCCATGTTCCTCCGAAACACCACAGCCTCCTCGAAGCACACGGGCTTGGGCGTGTCGAACGTTTCGACGGTCATGTTCACGCCGGTCGTCGCCTCGGTCAGTGCCGTCAGCCACCCGCTCCACCGCGTCCTCACCTCGCCGTGGTGGAACAGCGCCCACGTCGCGGGCCTCGAGCTGCACCCGCTCCTCGCGTACCACGACGCGAAAGGGATCAGCGCCGTGAGCCCGTGCCACAGGTTGCTGTGGTCGTAGGCGGTCTCGGACACGAACGCGAGCCCTGGCCGCAGCATCGCTTCGCGGGGTAGTGCGTCGCGCCACGCGAGAGCGTAGGTGTTCTCGGTGCCGTCATGCCGGGAAGGCGCCGCCAGGCAGAGGATCCGGCCGTCCGACGCAGGCGAAGGGAACACCAGGTTCTTGGCCTCACCCTCCGGCTCGGACACGTCGTCGAGGGTGCTCATGAACCATTCCTCGGAACGCTTGCGCGTGTCCTTGAGCGGGAGGAATGTTGCCGAGACGCGGAGGCGGTCGACGAGATCGTCAATGGCTGCAGGCTGGCTAACGATCTGGGAAATCGAGGAGAAGAGGCCGAGGGCGGTCTGGAGCTGGAGGAAGAAGATGATGGCGAGCATGAGAGGAGGGAGGAGGAAGACCGCGCGCTTGAGATGGTTATCGTTAGTGCTCGCCTTCTTCATAGCGACTTGTTTCATGGTGCTTTACAGTTGTGGGCAAGGGACGAGGGACGACGGCGCTCATGCATGGCTGAATATGTACTGCTGCGTGGATGGAGTCACCGTTGACCTAACAATTGCTATCGTATCCTGTAACAGCTGTGTTGCGTAAGTGGAAAATAAGGCACAGCCGCACAGGATGTTTTTTGGACACCTCCCGGGGAAAAGAAATTAGAGAAGTTGGCTGTGATATGCGTGCAGTCAGAGTAGAAAATTCACAGAGATACTTGCAGAATGTTCATAGGGAAGAATCTGGATTAGTAAGAAACTTGAGTGGACAAGCTGGAGTCAGAGGTTCCACTGTTATGATCAAGTCGATGGGAAGCAAAGCCATGTTATGCTTAGGCATTTCAAACGGTAGAGTAGCATATCACTCAAATCGAATTCGCTGGCAAATTAATCTTCCTCCACAAAGTCCACTGCAAGCTTGGGTATCTGTCCTACGTTTACAAGGGAGGACTATGTAAACTTCCTTCGAGGATAAGTGTTTGACCCTACACTTCATCCTCGAGAATTATATATGTTTGGCCCTTGATAATTGTTGTTAGCTAGATTGATGATGATATTCTTGCACTCCTCGATGTAATTACTTGTGCAGTGGTAGTATTTTACTCCTTTGCTTTTGCATGCTGTAAGCCAAAGGCGACGCTCTAATTTGTCATTTTTTAGACAAAATTTGGAGCTAATTTGCAATACACAAATAGGCATCTAATTAAGTCAATGAACTGAATTCATAAGTTACCATTTTATGTACCGAGCTAGTATACCGTTATTGATCAAACAAATACAGACTGTATGATTATGTATTATTTAGACTGACTGATCAAGCGGATGAGATGATTACTGTTGTTGACGTCCAAACTACCTTATTAGTAGTAATTAGCTGCATCTTCCTTCTGAGTAATGAATATCTAGTATCATCCTAATTAATAGGGGTTAGCGTCGACTGCGATCTATTGTGTTTTTTTACAAAGAGTGCTCTTTTATACTACGGTTTTATACTTTCTTACTCCTATACCGCTAAAGACTGTCGAAGTTTTTCGGTTTTACTACTACTCATTTTTAAGGATTCTAGATGAGTGGCCTAAATGTAATTCAATGTTTGAATTTGAGTACTATTTTGGTGATATTCATTAGATGTCATGGATAAGGAAGGATTTGCATATTTGGGACTTAAAACGTTGCTTTTTTGATGATTTTCTCATCAGTGTGAATGACATATGAAACCACCTGTGTCTATAATTTGTGGAACTAATGGCAAATTTTTAAAGCATATTGTTTCTGCTGGCGAAAATCCGCAAGGCTCGGTGGATAAGGAGTGCAGGAATCCATAATACACCATATTAATAAGTGCATCTAGTTTTTTGCTCCATGAGTTCGACTTCAAATACTGATACAATGCCATTACCTGTTTGTTAGCTCTATATACTCCATTTCTTAAGTTCCTAATTGTTAAAAACGGCTATGGCATTGTACAGGTGTTTGGAGCCAAACTCATGGAAACAAGTTTGATGTATGCACCCTTTACTAATGGTATACTAGTACGGATTCATTCCTTATTTGCTCTTATTACTCTTTTTGTCCCACTTTCAGGTGCCATACATCGAACGACGCTACTTGCTGCATTTGCAGATCGTTGCATCTCCCAGCCGCTCTCCCGCCAATGCCGCGACGGCACTGCTGCTCTTGTGCTCTTTGGCTGCGGCGAAGACTGTGGCCGCCCACTTCGCGAAGTAGGCCTCGTCATGTCCAAGCCGCCGATTCTTCCAGCAGCTGTAAATGTCGGGGGAGTTGGGGCACGGCTCGACGTTGGTGTTGTCCCACCACGAGCCCTCGTGCCGCATCCCCGACCAGCTCGCCATCCACCGGAACACGTACTGCCCGCCCCCCGCCCTCTCCTTCCACCCCATGGGGTAGAACTCCATGATGCTGCTGTTCCTGTCCATGAATAGCAGGTTGGTCATCTGCGCCCCGTGCGACGAGATCAGCACGTCCATCCCGCTCAGCAGCTTCACCTGGTCACAGAACGTCATGTTGCCCGCGTGCACGGCAGCGACGGTGCAACCGGCAACGCGCGCGCACTCCTTCTTGAACACTCGCTCCACGGTCGCCTCGTCCTTGAAGGACCGTGCGCCCGTGCGGAACAGAATCGTGACGCGCAACTCCGACGCGTTGGAGGTTCCGGCTTCTGGCACGGCGACGCCGCAGTAAGCCCGAGCCTTGCACCGCATGAAGTCCGCTGCTCGGAGCATGCGCTCCCTGTTCATGCCAGCCACGTTCGCCCTGAACACCACGGCCTCCTCGAAGCACACGGGGTCAGATCTGTCGAACGTCTCGACGACTACCTTGGCGCCCGTCGTGGCCTCGGCCAGCGTCGCAAGCCACGTGCTCATTCCCGTCCTCACCTCGCCGTGGTGGAACAGCGCCCACCGCGCCGGCGGCGCCCTGCACCCTGTCCTCTCGTGCCACGACGCGAACGGGACGAGCGTCGTGAGCCCGTGCCAGATGTTGCTGTGGTCGTAGGCCGTCTCGGACAAAAAAGTGAGCCCTGGGAGGAGTGCCGCACCGCGTGGGAGTGCGTCGCGCCACGCCAGCGCGTAGGCGTTCTTAGTGCCGTCGCGGCGGGAAGGCGCCGATAGGCAGAGGAGCCGGCCGGCGGACTTCGCGGATGGGAAGACCAGGTTTCTGGCCTCGCCCTCCGGCTCCGAGGTGGCGTTGAGTGTGCTGATGAACCATGTCTCTGCTCCCTGGCGCGCGTCCTTGAGCGGGAGGAAGGTGGCCGACGCGCGGAGGCGGTCAACGACATGGTCATGGTCGTCGACGGCTACAGGATGACTGCCACAACGGAAGATGGGGGATGATATGCTGATCTGGGTTTCAAAGTGGATGTAGAAGAAGACGGCGAGCAGGAGAGGAAGAAGGAGGCAGATCGTGGTCTTGACATGGGTCAGGTTTGAGCCAGTCTTCTTCATGGTAAGTGTTAACTGATTCACCAAATTTGGGCGAGAGAATCTTCACAGAAGTGTCACTAGACAATAGCTCGCACGGATGAATATATAGCTAGAATGTTCTCGGTATACGCTCAACCCTACGACGATCCACGGTACCTGCCGGCGCAAATAATGGAAACAAGTTGATCATAATACTCGTGGCACACTATAAAAATGCCGCATTGGGAATCTGAAGTCGTAGCCGATTATCCGTGGTACATGTGATTACATGAAGTAGAAACAAAGCAAAGTTCGTTGTGACCAGTCAGGCAGAGCCACTGCTATCACCATTGCATTGCAGCAAGCACAGGTTTTCAAAGTAACAAATTTGCCACCTTCTAGTCTACCGTGTAGAATATAGACACTTAAAAACCACTAGAAACTTCTTAATATCTGAATATGCACAGATGACCGAAGTCAGTGAGCTACGTTTCTCCATGTTGATTATAGAGTCGGTTCAGTTGGGGACAGTAGCAGATTTCGCCAGGTGAAGGTCAGATGCCACCATAGACCATCAGATGTCAACGGCTAGGGTAGTTCTCTACACCTTCGTACCGAATTTGCTATCGACAGTCAACCATGAACAATGTATCACGAAGAAATACCTGTAAAAAGACAGCTACTAGGTTAGTTGAAATAGTAGATGCTGACAAAAGAGATTCTCAGCTTTTACTGAAATCTAGATAGCAGAGTATAGTATACTCCACAAAGTTCGGCAGATGCAGCGACGATGGCGATGGCCTCGCGGGCCCCTTCTGCTTTGTTGGGAACTTGAGAACGGGTTGTGTTGCTGATGACGAACTGGTCTTAAATTCTTCAACAATACGAACATTACTTGAGAAGAGTATCGATGGGGGCGCAGAAGTTCTTGCTTGATCCAATTTTTCCAATCCTCTACACACGCGTTCAGGCATGAATATTTAGTGGCACTACCATACGACTGACTCTACGCCTGACCACTTCCTAAATCAAGACACTGCTGTTGGATCACTACAGTTGTCATTCGGTGTAATATTTTTAATTTTTTAAAATCAATATTTCACTATTTATTTAAAAAAATTTAAAAATATAAAAATAAACAAATCAAGTTTAATATATATATATATATAAAACAATAAATAATTTCACAATAAAATAAATAATTTTTTATAACTTTTTAAATAAAATGCATGATCAAAAGTAGATAATTAAAAATCTAAAAAAAATACTTATTCTAAAAGAGAGTACCAGATTATTAAAACAGCTGTGCTTCTGACAACTAGAGCCCTCTTCAATGTCATCGTTCTAAAAGGTGCCAAAAATCATATCCTCAAATGTGTGTGTGGTGGTGGGGGGGGGGGGGGGGT
>BCLG01004184.1:14584-27951 GCA_001602295.1 Zoysia matrella
GATGACAAGGACGCAAAAGTGTAAAAAAAAAATATGCAAGACTAGCCTTCAGGTTAGGCCTAGTGTTGCGGCCCCGCTCTGTAGCCAACTTGATCAGCTCACCCACTCCTCTCTGGTCAAGCACCTGACATGTTCATCACCATTCAATATATATGTGAGTTAGTGCTAGATAGAATTTTGCCTGAAAATGCTGGTGCATCAAAAGGCCAAAGATGGATGTGCAGAAAGGAGAATGAGCGCTGCTATTGTTACCTCAAAGGGGTCATGCTGGAGAATGCCCTGACCAAGGTAAATGGGGAGAAACTTCCCGACATCATCCCTACTGTAACCGAAGGTCATCTGTGTAAGGTCGTTCGTCCCAAAGGAGAAGAATTCAGCGTGCTCTGCTATCTGCCAGGTTGTGAAACCAAACAATAATGTCAGACTGTATTGGAGAAATGTGTAGCCGAACTTATTATTTGCACTTTGAATACTCATATCATCACCCATTATTCAAATATGTTAGGGGAAACAGAAGCATTGCGAGATTTTTCCTGAAGTAAGGGAGATATCAGCTGTTGCTTACCTCATTAGCCACAAGAGCTGCTCTGGGAATTTCAATCATGGTTCCAACTTTGTAGCCAACGGTTTTACCCATAGCAGTGAAAACTTTGTTGGCCGTTTCATGGATAAGAGTCACTTGGTTTTGCAGTTCCTGGAGAGTTAAATGTCAGATATCTTAAAAGAAAAATCAAATGAATGATATTGAAACTTGGAATACTGAGTAAACAGATTTCAAGCAAATGAAGTTGGTGGAAGAAAAAATATCTCTAGAATAAGTAGATGTTTCCACATATGTTGTATTGTTCAAAAGTCTTATTGTTGTTAAGCCAAATTTCTATGACGGATGCAAACCTGTGGTGTTCCGACTAGAGGAACCATTATCTCTGGAAGAACTTGTACACCCTGGTCACTCATCGATATAGCAGCTTCGAAGATAGCACGGGATTGCATTTCTGTTAATTCAGGGTATGATATACCAAGCCTGAAAACAATTGTTCCAACATTATTCAAGATATAATGTGCTAATGATTTCTTCTTTAATATTTCACAAGCAGGACAAGCTGCTGTACATCCAATAAAAAAAAATTGCTATTAAATAACAGAGTCACAAGAAGACCAACTGGATCAGGGAGAAGAAAAAACTAATTTAAAATTAACAATAGCACAGAACAAAAACCAACCTGCATCCACGGAAACCAAGCATTGGGTTTACTTCTGAAAGTTTCTCTACTCTTGCAAGAGCCTCCTCCTGATCGGCTCCAGTTTCGGCACATAATTCCTTAACAATGTCCTCAACATCCCCTTCTGGAAGGAACTCGTGAAGCGGAGGGTCCAGCAAACGAATGGTCACTGGAAGGCCTGAAATTGCAATATGGATGTTTAAAAGATCCTGTATTATAAACAAAAATCTGGAAGTAACTATAATTTGTGCTGGATGGGTCATCGATTCTCTGGTAATTTATTTTGATATGTTTTGATAGATCATGGTCCGCATACTACTTGCAATAAAGAGAGAACGAGCCGCTAACTATATGATTGCTGCCAAATAATATGCAACTATTGACAAATTTCTTAAAAGTATTTTGCATCCGAATATAGCAAATTAACAATCGACATTTATTTATGAAATCTGCTTTGTTCTATGATAAGGCACACATATTTTTGTAAAGTTGATACATGTTTATGAAAACTCAGCGATATTACATACCATCCATAGCACGGAAAATGCCCTCAAAGTCAGATCTTTGGTAAGGCAAAAGACGGTCAAGTGCCTTCTGCCTCAGTTCAAGTGTGGGGGCCATGATCATCTGCCTAACAGCCTTAATCCTCTCATCTGAAGCAAAGAACTGCCAACGTAGAAAGAAAACAGAAAAAATAGATTCAGTTTTTCATCACAATATATGTGTATTGTAAAGTTTAGCTTTAATTGCAAACTTGAGAACGAAATTCCCATAAGATTCCCAAATCCCAAGTATCCTTCCTAGCAGTCAGGAAGTAGAACAGTAACTTAACGATAAATGCATACCATGTGTTCCGTTCGGCACAGTCCAATTCCTTCCGCGCCATTGTTCCGTGCTGCCAACGCATCGTCAGGGGTGTCTGCGTTAGCCATAACCTAGGACAAGGAACATATAAACAATAAGCATTTTTTATTGAAACAATAAGCATGGACATAATAGCTGATAAATAAAATCAGCGCTCTGTATTAATCTATCTCAACCTTAAAATTTTCTTTTCTTTGTTGTGACAAAATAAGCCGTTGTTTCCATAAGACTTACCTTGAGCTGCCTAACTTCATCCACCCAGGACATGAAAGTTCCCAAGTCACCGCTGAGAGCCGGGGGCGAAAGTGGCTGCTTGCCAAGGATCACTTCACCAGTTGATCCATTCAGTGATAGCCAGTCACCTTCTTGCAGCAGCTTCTCTCCGATCGTTACTGTCTGAAAATGCAGACATTGCAAAGGAACCATGTATCAACAATATTGTTTTGAACCTTGCCTAAAAGAGCATTATAATCTGATGATGCAAAAAAAAAAAAGGCCAGTCACCTTTTCGGCGTCGTTTACACGGACGGTCGCACAACCGGAGACGCAGCATTTTCCCCACCCACGGGCCACGACAGCGGCGTGGGAGGTCATACCACCTCTTGCTGTTAGAATTCCAGCGGCTGCGTGCATGCCACCAACATCCTCTGGGCTGGTCTCTGTCCTCACCTATATTCACAAAAGGCAAAGGAATTCTCATGAAAAATTGACAAATATTTCATTGCAGCAGAAGTCTAACGCAGAATCACATGAAAAAAGTTATCCATTAAATGGGAGCGGAAAGCAAAAGTACCAGAATGGCAGGCTTTCCTTGGGCGTTCCATGCCTCCGCGTCCTCAGCAGTAAACACAATTTGGCCAACAGCAGCTCCAGGTGATGCCGGTAGGCCAGTAGCAATAACTTGATCTTTGTATGCTGATGGGTTCTCGAACTGGTTCATAGAACAAGAGGAACATAATGGAGTTAGACATTGCCACTGATTCAGCTGCAAACTGAATTCTCAGTAGTAACTCTACATCTCAGAAACGCAGATACATAATTGTTTGTCTTCTTAGCTACGAATGTACACTCAGACAAGTCATTTGGTTCTTTTGAAACTTAGATGGACTATTCACAGTGCTTTTGTTTTTTTTTTAAAGAAAAATACAAGATGACATTGTGATCCTGCTATCTGGACAAGAGAGATGTTAAGAATTCTTCAGGTTATAGCATTGGGGGTTATGTATTTACCTGAGGGTGGAGGAGCTGGTCTAGGTGGCCTGGTTCTACCATCTTGATGGCAGCATTGCGATCAACAAGACCCTCACTAACCAGGTCCACAGCAATCTTCACGGCACCTTGGCCTGTGCGTTTACCGGATCTGCACTGCAACATCCACAGCCTGTTCTCCTGAACAGTAAATTCAATATCCTGCATTATTCAAGAAAAAAAAAAAGCAAGAGTCAGTGTCAGTAACAGAGAGGCACCTCCAGTATGTAGAACACATTTAATTAGAGCAACATCAGTGTTTGAAGTGCGTTTGAATGCATCAAAGGTTGTTGATGAAACAATACTTTGCATATTAATTTAATGCAGATGATTTTGCAGTAATTTAAGTTTGGAAATGCAATAACACGGTACCATCATATCCTTGTAGTGGCTCTCCAGAATGTTGCAGTTCTCAACAAGCTCTGCGTAAGCCTCTGGCATGTTTTCCTTCATGGTGTCAAGGTCTTCTGGGGTTCTGATTCCAGCAACCACGTCCTCACCCTGAACAAGAAACAAGTTGAATTCATTGAGTTCACTGCATCAGTCTTCATGCGTCCATAATAAGACAGTTAGCTTAGCCAGCACTCAACATGAAATTAACGAGATTGTGCCATACGGCCCATACCTGGGCGTTGATAAGGTACTCGCCGTAAAGCTTCTTCTCTCCGGTGCTAGGGTTCCTGGTGAAGAGGACACCGGTTCCAGAAGTGTTCCCCATGTTGCCGAACACCATGCACTGCACGTTAACAGCCGTGCCCTTGAGCCCGGTGATCTGGTTGATGGCCCTGTACTTGTTTGCTCTCGGGCTGTCCCAGGAGTTGAACACAGCCCGGACCGCCAGCTCAAGCTGCTTCTTCGGGTCTATGTCACACATATAGAAATAAGTTTCGATGCGAAGGATCATAGCTTTAGTACTTCGAGACACCGTTACGGCATGCATGAAAGAGGATGAAACCACAAGATCCATCGATCGTACCTGAGGGAAATGGCTCCCCTTTAGCTTCGATGTACGCCTCCTTGTACTGGCCCACTAGTTCTTTGAGATCACTGGCGGTCAGGTCAGTGTCGTTCTTCACGCCCTTGGCTTCCTTCATGTGCTCAAGCTTCTCCTCGAACCGTTCATGGGGAATGTCCATGACCTGGTAAAGAAACGCCCGGCCTCCTTGTTAAGAAACTCTAACTTGGCACCAGATGCATGCATGGGGAACCATATAACTGCCAGTGCCGGAGCCACGAGAGTTAGTGGAGATGATACTTACGACGTTGCCAAACATGTCGAGGAAGCGGCGGTACGAGTCGTAGGCGAACCGATCGCCGCTCTTGGCTGCCAGCCCGGCGGCCACCTCGTCGTTGAGCCCCAGGTTGAGCACGGTGTCCATCATACCGGGCATGGACACGGCGGCGCCGGAGCGAACGGAGAGGAGCAGCGGCTTCTCCGGGTCGCCGAGGCGCGCGCCCATGTACTCCTCCACCCACTGCAGGCCGTCGACGATCTCCTCCCACAGCCCCGGGGGCAGCTCCTTCCCCGCCTTCTGGTACTGCTCGCACGCCTCCGTCGTCACCGTGAACCCCGGCGGCACCGACAGCCCGATCATCGACATCTCGGCCAGGTTCGCGCCCTTGCCTCCAAGCTGCGAAGTAAACACACCACCAAGACGATCGACCACGGATCGATCGATTCATCGGTCGGTCAGAATACAGTGCGGAGAGAACGAAGAACATCGATCAATGCACGTGTAAAAAAAACAAACATATACAGCTGCTGCAGCTGCTTACCAGCTGCTTCATGCTCTTGTCTCCCTCGCTCTTGCCCTTGCCGAATGGGTACACCCTCTGCACGTTCACACATGGAGCGGGAGCCGTCATTAGTGGAGTATTAGGCAAATTGTAAGATAAACCCAAATAAAAATGCCTTTGACCAAAGCACTATTATAATCATATGACTTATAAATATGTATATTTTTATGAAAGTACTTTTTAAGACAAATTTAATCATATAAGTCTTATATTTTTAAACTTAATAGCTTAAAAATTATTTGTAATTTATATTTCTAATGTTGACCAAAGCACTATTTAAATGAATTGAATTATGAGTATGGATACTGCTAGTTTCCCGTTCTTAAGTATATGGTTTATCAATTTAGTTTAAATATAATCGTATTTAGTATAAAAAATATTAAATGTGCCTTAATTAAGGGCGTGTTCAAATTCATGGAGTTCGTAGATCTGTTCATATCTCACTCTAAAAATTCTTGGAGCTGGAGCTGTGAATAAGTAAATAGTCTTTTGTAAGTCATATTGTTTATCTTTTACACTAAAATAAAAATATAAAGCAATTTTATGAACTCAAAGTTGGCGCTGGGGCAAACATGTCCTATGTTTGATAGATACTCCCTTCGTTTTTTAATTGTTGTTACTGTTGACTTTTAATCTCAACTTTTACCATTCATCTTATTCTAAAAAATAAATTCAAATATATAAAATTATAAGGTGTGATTAAAATACTTTTAATAATAAACAAAATTATAATAAAACATATGATATTCATCAAACTTTTTTGAATAAAACAAATAGTCAAAGTTAAAATTAAAAGTAGACAACAATTAAAGAACGGAGGAAGTAAAACATAAAGTCCCTCTATTCTCAAATTATTGCAGTTAGGACAATAAATATAACTCTTTTTAAACTAAAACTGTTGTCCTAGGAAGAACGACAAAAAAAACAGATGGACTATATGTTTTAACTTCTTAGCACACTAAGGCCTTGTTAGGCCTCCGGCTCCCTCTGGCTCTGGCTTCTTTGAAAAAGATGTTTTTATAGCTCCGGCTCTGCCTCTTTAAAAAATGTTTAGTAGAATAAGTGGGCTTTTCTATTTTGTAGAAGTAGTTAATAAAAAAAATGTCATGTTGACAAAGGAGCCACGGAGAAGCCACATTTTTGTAGCTCCTGGCTTCACCCCGGCTTCTTCCTAAAAAGAAAGAGAAACGGCTCCTTTTAAAAACTTTGATATAATTTCAGTTGAAGTAGATCGAGAAGCGGTAAAAAAAGCTCTACCAAACGGGGCCTAAGGCCAGAAACCTACTCCGTATCTCTTAGCTAGCTAGTTTTTAACTTCAATTTCATTTTCTAAAAATCTAGCTTTTCAAAATCTAAGCTAAAAGCCCACCAAAAATTGAAAGAAACAAGCAACAAGGCCCGGTTTGCTATTTGGGCTGGAGCTTTTGAAAAAATTGGCTAATTGGCTAGTTGAAATATTTCATTCCATATGACAATTCATTTTGGAATGTTGATACTTTTGCTATACTCCTGCTATATCAGTGGGCCGTGATTGTGAGACTACAACAGTTTGTTGGGTCTAGCTAGCCAGTAGAGAGGGCTTAGTTTTTTTTTTTTAATTTAGAGCATTTCCAACAACCCCTAAAAAAATCCCTCCAAAAAGATGTTTTTTAGGGCCAGCCAAAAAAATATCAGGACTAATTTGCTCAGTTCCCTTAAATATATCACAATATAGTTTAAATTTAGATGAAGTTAATAACCAGTTTCACATGTTAGTTGTACGTGAGATGTGATTGAGGATCTCAGAAAGTTTTCTGATGTACCTAAGTTTAGAGGGATTTTTGGAGGTACAAACAAGTTGGGGAGGCTTTAAGGGAGTTGTCGAAAGAAATTTTTTGAATATCTTTTCAATAATTTGATTTAGAAAGAGTTATTAAAGAGCTGTTGGAGATGCTATTAGAGGGTCTAGCTGATTTTCGCATATAATTGTTTAAAGAAACATAGCATCCACCTATAGGGGCGTCAACCGCTTCACTAAGAGTCAATTTATTTGAACTGTAAGGATGCAAGTGGGTAACTGCGAAGACCAAATTTAGTTTAAGATATTTGTGTACTACCCGTACCCTATTGAACCGGTCTTTTTGAGGTTTTGGCTAAAAAGCAACTTTTTTGTCTTTTTATCTTTGGGCTTCTGGTTTGCTGTTAGCTTTTCTAATTATTCTCTTCATTTTTAAATTATTATTAGTAGATCAATATATCTAATTCATTTTAAAATTAAAAGTGTTATCTTATTAATATTTTAAAAAAGATAGAGTATATTTTTTAGCTTCTTATAGCAAACTAAAAGGCAGAACATATCTTTTAGGGCCCGTTTCGATCTTTGAAATTAAATTCATTTTGAGAATTACAATTTAGACATATATTAATTAAGCTAATATAATTGTTTATGGAACATATTTGTATATTTATTGTTAGATATATAAGAAAAATATTTGTATGTTGTATTTTTATTGTAAAGAAGTGAGTTAAAGAGTATGTTATAAATTAAAGAATAGAATTGTAGCATAATGATCTATAGAATCTATTTTCATCTCATATCCTATAAATTTGAAATAGGTTTATTTGTGAGCTTAGAAAAGTCGTAGAATCTCAAATTCTAAACTAAATGACCTAACTTATTATGTAGATTTCAATTTTTTCAAAATAAAAAGATCCAAATGGTCTCTTAGTTAGTTTTTAACTTCAATTTCATTTCTGGAAACTCTAGCTTTTCAAAAATGGGTTTGTTTCGGCTTCTTGCTTTATGAGCTAAGAAAGCCAGTGACCGTTATTGGCGCATGCTTATGTCTGAGCCTGCATGTATCCACGTGCATGCTTGTACTGTTCACGAGTGCACATAGTCGGTTACCTTTGTGGCTGTTACTGGCGCGGCGTCGGCGATCGCCTTGGCAGGCGCGCAATGCTGGCCGCGTCCCGAACCGAGCTCGGAGCGGATGACGCTCGCTTTGGCGAGCCGTGTCCTCGGCGCGGCGACCGACCGGCGTGCGGAGGCCGCTTCGCTGGTCCTCCTGCCTTTGGAGACCGGCCTCTGCACGCAGCAGATTGCCCTGGAAGCCGACGCCATCATCCACCTCCTGCACTCGCCACGAAAGAATTTCTCAGCTCCGCTGCACGGCGCCCAACGTTCACGGCAGGAGAGAAGACAGGAAAGGAACCGAACGGGGCCAAGGACAAACGAAAGAGCTTGCTACTACTCCTACCTGGTAAGGCTGGCCCGGCGGCTTCTAACGGACCGAGAAGCTACAGAAGAGTCGGGACGTGTTCGTGTCGGGAGCGCGTGGCGGGGAGCGGCGAGGGTCGGCGACGGCGGGAAAATAAAGGCGCGCGACGAGGCCGAACGGGTGAATCCGGCTGCGCGGCGCACACAGTCCACACACCGCGCGGCGGGACGCTGTTCACACGCGCTCCCATCGCCCGACCGCGCTTGCGCGCGCGGGCGCCTTATCCCGCCCGCGCTTGTTCGCTTGCGCCTCGCGTGTGTGGCTCCGCGCGCCGCGGCGCCCGGCTCCACTGCTCCGGATAGAGGTCGCGGACACGCCAAACCGTCAGCGCGCGTGACCGAGCGGCTTCCGGCGACCCTCCCGTCGCTTTTGGGCGTTTTTCGTTCGTCTTCTCGGGACCGGACAGTGCCAAACTCCGGCGTGTTTGTCATGGGCGCTGTCGTCGTTGGCTGCACTCGAGAGCTGGCCGGCTGGCTGGCCTCGCGACGCGCGAGACAGCGGGGAAAAAACGAGTGTTTCTGAGGCGTTTTGCGTCTGAATTTCAAGGACGGGATAAAGAACCAAGGGCCTGGAAAGGCCAAGAACCACAGGCCAAGAGCTGAACGGAACTGTGTCATCGCGGAGGTTACATATGGGATAGCACGCAAAATTACATATCGGTGGAAAAAGGTGAGGGACGCAGAGAGAGTCCAGAGAGGGAGAGAGATGTTTCCGTTGCTACGCGTTTGGGCTTTCCGTTGTGTCCGAGTCAGCACAGCTCCAAATAGATGTGGGCTGTGGCGAGAGCCGCGCAACCCAGGCGGCGTGGCCTGACCCGAGCAGCTGCATGAGTGCAACCAATGGCTCCTGGGCTCGGCGCGCGCGGCCTTTCCCTCGGAAGCGCCGCGAACAGGCCCATGCGACCACAAGTCCACAACAGGCTACAGCTAGCTCTCTGCCCGGTTGCAAATCCGCGCGCGACGCGGGGAAGGAGCGAATCGAGCGGTGCGCGCGCTCCCCGGCGGGCGCCAGCAATATATTTTGAAGGAAGGCGCCAGCAATATTGTCTTGCCTCCCCCGGCAGACGAAGAGCACGTAGGAGGATAGCGCCGGGCCGGAGAGGGGGTGGTCGCACGCCCTCACGCTTCCTCGCCGAAGCGCCACCCACCCCTCCGCCTTATTCGTTCCTCTCTGTGCCTGAGTGCCTCGGCGACGGCGCCATGGGAACGGTGGTACTCCGCCCGCACGGCTCTCTCGCATGATCCAGGAGGCCGCTGCGCCCGGCCGGGAAGATCACGGCCGCGGCCGCCGCGCGCAGGGGCCACGGTCACGGCGTGACCGGCGACAAGCGAGCCTCTGCGGCGGCGGCGGCGCCGAGGAAGGTCCGCACCAAGGTGGCGGCAGACGCGCACGCGGAGCCGGCGTTCGGCTCCATGTCGCCGTCGCCGCGGGCGCTGCCTCTGCCACGGTTTCCTGGTTTCCAGTTCGATCTGTCACTGACGAAGGCGCTAGCTGTGTGTGCCCTGGCTCACGGGCGCGCGCACGCTCCGGTTTCAATATTCATGCCTTGCCTAATGTTTTTGTCGAAGGATAATGGCAGGGTAGAAGCGGCGCTGCATGCATGCGAAAACATGCCGCTACATGGAGAGATATTGGCGGGAATAGTTGCGGTCCATTTAAGCTGATATAAAGATGAATCTTTAGATTTCCGCTACGTGCTACGTACGTATATGCTCGAAGACGATACACTTCCTCAAGCTCTAGAAACAGATCTTCCATTCAAATCTGATAGGCTCGTGGCACTTGGGAGATGTAACAAGTTTCAGACACTAGTCTGAAACAAGTTTCGGCCAAGAGTGGCACTGGTTCAGTTCTTTAATTGTTGTCGCTGTTCACTTTTAATTTTAACTTTGATTATTCGTTTTATTTTAAAAAATAAATATAAATATATAAAAATATAAAGTGTGATTAAAATACTTTAATAACAAATAAAATTATATAAAATATATGATATTCATCAAAAATTTTAAATAAAACAAATAATCAAAGTTGAAATTAAAAATAACGGCGACAACAATTAAAAAATGTAGGAGTACATTCTACAAAAGGAACATTAACTATCATATGGAACTATCGAAGGTTAAGATTCTGGTGAACAATACCTTGAGCACCAATACCATTCTGCGGTTGGAAGGTGAACGCCATGAACGTAGGATAATGGCGAGATACTAGCAAACATAGATGTACTGATGTAGATAAATGGTAAAAATTGATGTGAGAAATTAACAGTGTTAATATATATTTTAAAACTAAGATGGAGTAGGACTGAACCCAAGGGAAGTAGGCATCAATGTGATACTCTCTTGCCATCTGCAAATCTTGATGCATGGATTGCAATCCTCCGCCCCCGCACCAGTGCCGGGTAGACATCAAAATCATGGTGAATGCCAATAATACGGAAGTCAAGTCGTTTGACAGCTGGAATGTCTAGTTTGCCTAACTTAACAACCCTTCATGAATCATGTAGTCCATAGATTTTGTGTTTATGAGGTTGTTCAGCAGTAGATCAGCTATGCACACTACCCAAAAACAGATTTTTCTCGTGTACCTCGAACTCTCACAAAAATACGAAAACTGCTAAGAAAATAATTCATGTGAGCTAACCGTTATGCAAAAACACACACGAACTGACGACGCTGAAATCACATTTCCGTGGGGTTGACTCTCAGAATATAATTTTCTAACGAGATTCCGTGACGGTGACCCCATGAAATTCATTGTGTCGCCAGATTTTTAGAAGATTTTTCCTGGCAGCCATGCATCGCGAAAATACGCCACGAAAACATTTCATGAGGGTCACCAGCTGTTACAAAATTATAATTTTCATGAGAGTTGGCAGCCCTCAGAAAAATGTTGTTTTCATGAGGTTCGGCAGCCCACAGGAAAATATTTTTTCATGAGGGTTGATAGCCTCCAGGAAAATGAACTAAACACACACGAAAATACTTCTCCAGATTAAGTGTATACTTTTTCCCTGTGCGATACAAACCGCCATGATAATTTTTTTCACCCTCACGAAAAATTGATGCACACACACAAGCCATAGTAAATAGTTTTTGAAAGAATATTAACTCGTATTCATATCAATTTTCCAAACGCATTCATAAATAAAATAATATTATCCACATGACACATGCATTAACAAGTCAACCAGTGATAGTATCAATCGATTAGTAAATTAAGCTAGTAACGATTAGTAAATGGCTTCACAAAAGTATTTGACAAGCCATATAGTTTACGCCACCAAATAGTTAGCATCCACTAGTTACAAAAGTATATTTGTATCTCTCTACTTTGAACCAAAATATGCCAAAATGGTCATGTGCCAATTTCAGGTTACTCCTCCATACCCTGACTGCCATCATTGTCTTCACCTTCCATATCGCTCGAGCCCTCGCCATGATGCATATCATTGCAGTCCTCATCACTGATATGGTTACTATTGCTCATGTCATGTGGGGAAGGAGCCGAATGTGATGAACCAGCCCCCTTTAACACAAAATTTTTAGGTAAGTTATGTGTTATCTCAACATAGTTCAAAAAACATCTTGAATCTAGTATTTAATTCCTAAATTTCAGATACTCAGTTGGCTGTCCAGTAGCATATTGATCTTTTCAACCATCCAGTTGTATTGTTTCTAAGAATCACTGCCGGAAACCGGATGTTTGCCGAGTGGCATCCTTCGAACACTCGGCAACACCAACAACGCACGGCGTACAGAAAACACTCGGCAAACCCCTTCTTTACCGAGTGTCATAAGTCCAGCACTCGACAAACATTCTGTTTGCCGAGTGTCAGGTTCCTTGTACTCAGCAAATCTGACGTCTGTTTGCGACCGTTACAGTTTGCCGAGTGCCTGTCTTTGACACTCGGCAAAAAGAATGTTTGCCTAGTGTATTCCCAGAACACGCGGCATATGAATATTTTGTCGAGTGTTTTTTTACACTCGGCAAAGCATTTGATTTTTTTTCTCACCTGTCCTCCTAACTTTTTTTGCTGCCCACATACTGTGTATGCTACTCCATGTTAAAATTTGGTACATTTTTCGGTCTTTTTGCTATATTTAGTTAATTTATTTTATTTAATAGAATTTTTGGAGATAAGTCAAATTTGAACTGCAAGTGATTCAAATAATGCAATAAAATGAATAAAAAAATTATATTCATGTTATTGAGTCTAATGTGAGTCTTTATCCGGGAAGTAATAGAAAATTTCGAACATCTTTGTCCACGAAACATGACCACAAACAAGAATTGTTTTAAAATTCTATAAAAAACAAACAAAATCTGAAAATCATGAGATTTGTCAAGATCTCATGATATCAGATGTGGAACATGTGATAAAAAATTGAGCGTGTTTCACACAAGTTGTCACGTACGCTGCTTAGAAATCAAAGCATCTCCAAACAAGAATCTTACCATTGAGAAGGATTTCTTGAGATTTAGAGTCAAAGTGATGGTCGAGTTGAGGTTCCACTTCAAAACTTTTTGTATAGGAAATAACCAACATAGATTGTTTCATGTGAAATTTTGGTGAATTTTCGGATCCGTTTGATAATTTTAATCAATTTACTACAATTATAGAACTTTAATTGGTATAAATTGATTTTGAGTTATAACTGCATGAAATAATGGTCTAATATTAGTGCAAGCATGGAATATGCATTGTTGAGTGAATTTGACAAGGTATTTTCAAAGCACATTCGAATAAATTTAGTAAAAAAGTTATGAAAAAGAATAAAAGAATAAAATAAAAATACGGTTTGCTGAGTGTCAACCAGTAGACACTAGGCAAACACAATCTTTGTCGAGTGCCGTAGGCTAGACACTCGGCAAACCTGGCGGTTTTTTATAAAAAAGAATACTCTATGTTTGCCGAGTGCCAGGATCCGGGCACTCGGCAAACTAGATCCGGCACTCGACAAACAATACGATA
>BCLG01004184.1:28082-41321 GCA_001602295.1 Zoysia matrella
CCTGGGTCGCGCGAGCCGCACCCCGACCCACCCCGCCCGTCGCCGCCGTGCCCCGACCGCCTCAGGTGAATTTTCTTCCATGTTATGGTTGTTGAACACGTAGTTGGCGCGAGCGAAGTAGTGGTGGTGGTGCTAGTCATCATGGCGCGAGCGAGGTGGTGATGGTGATGGTAGTCGCTATGTCGCGAGCGAGGTGGTGGTGGTGGTAGTCGCCATGGCGAGCGTGGTGATGGTAGTGGTGGTAGACGCTACGCTCGCTATGGCGCGAGCGAGGTGGTGGTGGTGGTGGTGGTGGAAAGGGAGGAGCAGCCGTGAAAGACAGTGTATTAGATGGTCAACATTGACGCTATTATTTTCCTTTTTTTGCCGGAGAGACTTAATTGCATCGTCCTCGATTTGTCACTTTGCAGGACAGCAAGGTGAGACATAAAAGACCTTTTTTCGTATCTTGTTCATAGATCACGTAACCTAGTTAGGCGTCTCCCGTTCGAAAGAGATACGGTTGGAAATATGCAGATCTTTGCATTTCTATAACCGTATCTGTTTCGAATTGTCCATGTTTTTTAGACAGTTCGAGGATGCGTAGATGGGGTTAGTTTCCATGGTCTACTCCTATTCGAGACAGAGTTTCGGCATCACCTCCCTGTTGTGACCGGATACACAATCTCCCTTGCAGGACGTGTATTCTGGTCACAGTTGAGAGGTGCTGCCGAAATTCTGTCTCGGATAGAAGTAGAGCATGGAAACTAACCTCATCTATGCATCTTCGGGTGGGATTAGGACCTATCTTCACCTATTAGATAGTACAAACATTGTGTAGATGCAATTGATTTTTATATCACTCGCTGATATGTTAGAGGATGGATGACCGTGAGTGGATGTGCACGGGCTGCTCAAGTCAGGGTTCGTTGACCGATGAATGGATTGAGAAGACTGATGCTTTCCTAGAACTAGCATTTGCCAAGGTTAAAGGAGCGCCTGCCACTTGGTGTCCTTGCAGCAGATGTGCTAACATGCGTCGACAAACAAAGGTGGTCATGGGTAAACATCTTTTCAAGAATGGATTTACGGTAGATTACACCCGGTAGATCTACTATGGTGAAGCCGATCGTATGAGAGACGAGGTCGTGAGACAACGTGTCGAGGATTATAATGCTGATGGCGGGGTAGAAGACATGTTAAATGACTATCATGAAGCACACTTCGCTGAAGGAGGTAGGGAGGAGGTGCCAGAGGCAACCGCAAAGGCGTATTATGACATGTTGACTGCGGCACAGAAACCCCTTCACGACCAGACAAAGGTTTTCCAACTAGATGCCATTGGACGCCTAATGACTGTAAAGTTCCAGTTTAGCCTGAGTCGAGATGCGTTCGATGTTATGTTGACAGTTTTTGGCAGCATACTTTCGGAAGATCACATTCTGCCAAATAACATGTATCAGACACGAAAAATCCTTCGTGCACTTAAGATGCCATATGAGCAGATACATACTTGTCCGAAGGGATGCATCTTATTTAGAAAAGAACACGCGGAAGCAAAGTACTGTGCAAAGTGTAGATCCTCTAAGTTCCTGAAGGTAGACTCTGGTGATGGTCATAAGAGGCAGCTCGCGATACCCGTGAAAATCCTACGGTATCTTCCGTTCATATCGAGGATCCAACAGCTATACATGACCGAGGAATCCGCGAACAGATGACATGGCATAAAAATGAACGTCGATACAATCCTGAGAAGCTAGTACATCCTTCTGATGGTGAAGCATGGACCTATTTTGATGTGATTCATCGCGACAAAGCTTTAGAGGCTCGAAATGTATGTGTTGCGCTGCAACAAATGGGTTCAATCCTTATGGAATGATGGCTGCCCTATGTACTTGTTGGCCCGTGTTCGTTATCCCTCTCAATTTACCCCCCGACGTCCTCTTTCAACGACAGAACATATTCTTGTCGTTGATAATTCCTGAACACCCGAGGGATAAAATGAGTGTGTTCATGGAGCTTGTGATTGACGATTTGCTCTATGCTTGGGAGGAAGGGGTCTGGACGTATGACTGAGCTACCAAGAGGAACTTTAAAATACATGTTTGGTACCACTACTCCCTGCATGACTTCCCGAAGTATGGGATATTCTGCGGTTGGTGTATTCACGGGAAGTTCCTATGCCCAGTATGCAAGGCAGCTCTGCAGTTCATTTGGTTGAGGAAGGGTGGCAAGTATTCTTCGTTCGACAAACATCGACAATTCTTCCCTCTTGACCATCCATTCAGACGAGACATCAAGAACTTTACGAAAGGTGTCGTAGTTACAGAGCCTACACCGCAGATGATGACAGGCGCCGCAGTTTGTGCTCAAATAGATGCTCTCGAGGCCAGTAAACAAGAAGGTGGTTTTGTGGGATATGGTGAGCAACATGCCTGGACTCAGAAGTCAGGCTTGTGGAGGCTCCCCTATTTTGATGACCTTCTACTTCCACGTAACATTGATGTAATGCACACTGAAAAGAATGTTGGCGAGGCACTTTGGGCAACAATCATGGACATTCCTGATAAGACAAAGGACAACGTTAAGGCTAGAGTGGATCTGGCAATGTTATGCGATAGACTAAACCAAGAAATGGCGCCTCCTAGAGGCGGCAAGTCATGGAGAAAGCCTAAGGCCGAATTCATCCTGAAGAGGCCACAAAGGAGGGAAGTACTAGAATGGTTCCAAACTTTAATGTTCCCTGATAGGTATGCATCGAATATGAGGAGGAGAGTGAACTTATCTACTATGCGAATCAATGGGCTAAAGAGTCATGACTACCACATATGGCTTGAGCGGCTTCTTCCGGTGATGGTTCGAGGCTATGTCCCTGAGCACGTCTGGCTAGTGCTGGCAGAGTTAAGCAATTTCTTCCGTCAGCTTTGTGCTAAGGAGTTATCTCGGACCGTGATTGCAGACATGGAGAGAATGGCACCTGTGTTGCTCTGTAAGTTGGAGAAGATCTTTCCACCCGGCTTCTTCAATCCAATGCAGCATTTGATTTTGCACCTCCCGTATGAGACACGAATGGGGGGGCCTGTGCAGGGCCGTTGGTGCTATTCAATTGAGAGATGTCAAAAGGTTCTTCGAACTAAATGTAAAAATAAATGCAAAATTGAAGCTTCCATTGCAGAGGCATACATTCTAGAGGAGGTGTCAAACTTCACAATACTATTGTGACAACCTTCCTAGCGTGCATAACCCAACCGCTCGTTACAATGCGGGCGAAGACGAATTGAACCTCAGCATTTTTCGAGGGCAACTCGGAAGTGCAAGTGATGCGACCCATAAGACCTTGAAACATGAAGAGTGGCGCACTATTATGCTATATGTGTTGACCAACCTTTCCGAAGTGTAGCCGTACATGCAGGAATTGCATCATCAATTCTGGTGTGAATCAAGGGAACCTACCCCGCATGAAGCTGAGTCACTTCTTAGACAGGGTGCGAGAAATGGAATGCCCGATTTCATGTCTTGGTTCAAACATAAGGTACTGTCTAATTTACCTCGTACTTAGTTTGACATTACAAGTTGCTCGTATGTGTAAATAATATAACGAACTATCCTGCTTGATCTTGCAGGGCCAAACCGATACGTCTATGAGTGCCGAGTTGAGACAGGTCGTCGACGGCTATGCCTGTAGGGTCAGGTCATTTACCGGTTATGACGTGAATGGATATCGCTTTCACACAAAAAACATGAGCATAGTCGGCCCAATCGAAAAAAGACAAATACTGGAGTTTTTACGCAAGGCCTTGATGGGGTCGAGTATTATGGAAGAATTGAAGAAATATATGAACTCACATTTTATGGTTCCAAACCTCTTAATCCTGTCATATTCAAATGCCATTGGTTTGATCCTGAAGTAGTGAGACGGAACCCTAATCTTGGGCTAGTCGAAATTCGACAGTCATCTGTCTTACCAGGAGACGATGTCTATATTGTGGCTCAACAGGCCACACAAGTTTATTATCTCTCATACCCGTGTCAAACCAACGACCGTCTTAAGGGTTGGGATGTTGTGTACAAGGTATCTCCACACGGTAAATTACCAGTACTAAACAATGAAGATTACAATATAGACCCAAACACATATGACGGAGAGTTCTTTCAAGAAAATGGGCTAGAAGGTACTTTTGAGATACACCTAACCGAAGCGATCGGAATGGAAGTAGACAATGAAAGGGCTATCGACGAGGACGCTGGAGATGAGGTTCATAATGTGAAGAACTTAGAATTACTTAAGCGATTACATTTAGGCAATAACAGTGATGACACCATTCCTCCTTCGAAGCACGGGCACGATTATATTGACATTGGTGATAGTGATGATGAGACTTATGATCCAGCTAATCCCGATCATGATGATTATTTTTAATACATGTATGATCCGTACTAATAATTAATTTTCTTTTTTTAATACTAGTTTGTTTTCTAATTTTCTTTTTTGCATCTCATTCTAAATGCATTTTGTTTATCTATGCTGATTGGTTTACTCTTTTTAATCGCAGGTGATTGGACAAAGATGGTGGGCGGTTTCAAAAAGGTAAAATCGCTGTACAAAAGAGGTTCTGATGCAGCTGAGGGGTCCAGCAAGGGTCGAGGAAAGGGTGGAGGCAAAGGTCAAGGGAGAGGCAAGGCACTTGTAGCTCCACCGTCACCTGTACCTCCGTCGTCACCCGAGGAGGAGGAGGAGCAGGAGCAGGATGAGGAGCAGGAGGAGCAGGAGCAGGATGACGAGCAGGAGGAGCAGGAGGAGGCGACAGGGGGTTCAGCTTCCTCTAGAACGTCGGGTGTCTGGTTACGAGGTCCCTCTACCCTCCCGACCCGACCGATATCTCTTGAGAGACGCCCGCTGATTCGACCCACTGGTGCTAGGTAAGTAACTTAAGAAGTTGTCATTTATTTTCCATTTGATATGTTGAAAATCACAATAGAAACTAATAATTTATCTTAATCACTTGGGCAGAGGTTGGACGCTTGTGGCTGCAGGTGATCATAAACGCCATGTCAATGGCATTCTTGGTCTCTTGTGCAGGCTACACTTTCCGGGCCTGGTTGCGTATGGCGGAGGGCATGAGCCGGCATACACATGAGACCACTACGTCGCCTTTCCCAATGTACCAGATCAGGATGACAGGGTCTTTCGCAACAAGGCGGAGCAGGTGACGGCTGAGCTGTGGGTAAGTCTTCCTCGCACTACATTTAGTTTTCATTTGACATTGCTAAATAATGACTGGATACATCGCTTCTATATGCAGGATTTCTTCAGATGACAGGATGGATACGAGGCTAAGGCGGCTACTGTGGCTCACAAGGCCTGTGTCAAGCTCGTCAAGGACATGCATTACGAGATGCGCGTCCAGGCCATTGTAACATACCATGCTACGTAGCTTGGAAAGAAGATCACCAAAACTCAAGCAAGAACCATGACGATGACCCAAGAAGAATACCTGTAGGTAAATATAAAACATTAATACTGCTTTCTTCTGAGATTTAGTACGCTTAATTTGATCTTCTTATATGTCATATATTTAATGACGTGTAGTTGCCTCCGTGGTGGTGCGCCCAGCATCTCCAGTGCTAGGAAGAGATGGTGAATAAGTGGTGCGCCGCCGAGTGGGAGGAGACGCACAACGCTTGCCAGGAGCGTCGTTTGATGATGCCAGGTGCACCACACCATCAAGGCAACTCTAGCCTCGATGAATACGCGGCTAGATAGGTACGCGAATTCATTTTTTTTATTATAACGCTCAATTCTGCATAATTTCTACTCATCTTGCTATTTTTTCGTAGTCCTTGTCACATGGTGGTCAGTCTTGCTCCCAGTTCAAGGCATGAGCTTTGGCCCACAAGAGCAAGGCGACGTCTGACATCGACTACAACCCGGAGGACCCATCCTCGGCGTACAGCAATGCGACCGTCCACAGTCGCCTCAGTGAGTACACTGAGATGGCAAGAGAGGTCCATGGGCAAGAGTACGATCAGAGCACCTAGGACCTTGATGGAGAAGTCGTCAGGAGGGTAGGAGGAGGCAAGAAGCACGGGCGGTACTGGATTGGCGACAGCACACTCGACATAGCTAGTACTCCCGCTCTCTCTCAGATTCGAGCAAAGAGCACGAGTTCAAGCCCGGCCATACGCCCACGACCAGCCACTGCACAGTCTCGGATGGAGGCACTCCAGGTTACTTCTGTTTTATTCGTCGTTCTTTGATTTTTACATACCTTTGCTTTGCATTGTAACATTGAAGTGAAATATTGTAGGTCGAGCTGGCAGAAGAGAGGAGGCTAAGGGAAGAGATGACGGCGAGCATGAAGGCCGATCGGCAGAGGATGGAGCAGATGTTCCACTGGATGCAAAGCCTCAGCGAGAGGATGGGTCAACCTCTGCCACCGGAGCTATTTCCTCCTCCACCTCCTTCTGCAACTACTTCTGTGAGTATGAATGTTTTAAGTTGCTTGTTTCTACTTTAAATCTTGTCTAACATATGCAATATCTTCTCCTTTGTACAGAATCAATTGGCGGCATTGAATCATGCGGCATCGAATCAATCGCCTCATATGCCGCAGTGGCCTCGTAGTTGATCAGCGTGTGAAGCTATTGGACTATGTGTGAGACTATGTGTGAAGCTATTGAAATATGATAGATGTTTATTGTGTTTTGTGTGAGACTTGTTTATATAAACTGCATGTGATGTGATTTATATGTTTGTGGTCTATATAAATTGCATGTGATGTGATCTATATGCTTGTAGTTTATATAAACTACCTGTGATGCGACATATGTGTGATTTTAACGGGATTGTGCATTCCGGAAACATATTTTGCCGAGTGCCTCATATTTTGCCGAGTGTCTGCGTAAAATACACTCGGCGAATGTTTACCGAGTGTCGCAAGTCTGGTACTCAGTAAAAAACAAGAGTTTGCCGAGTGTCACATGCAGGCACTCGGCAAAGTCTCCATCACTGTTTTCTGTCCGTTCGGTTGTCCGTTCAGTCTACTTTTTTTTGTTGATGGTTTAAAAGGCACTCAGCAAAGCTTTTGCTGAGTGTCCGACAAAAAACACTCGGCAAACGGCTCTTTGCCGTCAAAAAGTAGGCCGAGTGGCCTATGCCGTAGGTGGCACTCGGCAAACACTTTGCCGAGTGTTTTTGACCTTTTATCGAGTGCCTTGGCACTCGGCATTCCGGTTGTGAATCCAGTTGTATTGCCTCAGTCATTTTATTTCAGTCTTTCTTTCAAATCTGCACCAAATAGCAATCAAATAGACCGATGACTGTTAGTTGCTGCACACCCTAGACCAGAGAGAGAGGAGATGCATAAGAGAAAAGGATAAAGGCGCACTATCTCAAAAAAAACCTGGATCTACAGAGAGATGGTACAGGAGACAACTTTTGGGCTGTGATCTAGTGTTAGATTTGGGGGTAAAATGTGGGATTTAGGGTAGAGATGTGGGGGGTGCTGGTCTGCTAGACTCAGGGGCTGCCAGTAGCGTGAGGCTTGGGAGGAGCAGCTAGGAGAAGTGGTGAGCAGCTGGGAGAAGACGTGAGCAGTTGGGTGAGATGGGGATTTTTTCCATGGAGAAGTACGTGTCGGGTGCTGGGAGGAGGACGAGCAGGCAGAAAAAAAGAAAGGTGGGCAGCCAGGCTTTCGTGGAGTAGGGGAGAAAGAAAGAAAAAGGAGAGGGGCAGCGCGGGAGACAAGAAAATTTTAGGAAAAAACGCGCGCATAAGCGGGATTTGTTGGCGGCTAACAGATTGTGGCGCGGCTCAGCTGGTACAATTTCGTGGAGGCCGGTTTCTCTCACGGTATATGCAATTTTCGTGGAGGCTTTGACGCACCATCACGACAAATATAATTTTTGTGTAGGTAAACTATACCCGCAACAAAAATTTAATTTGCTGACGGTTTTATGCAACCCTCACAAAAAAATATAATTATTGTTTGAAGGTTTATTGTGACTCTCATGAAAATGTATCACCCACGGGAAAAATCTATTTTCTGGTAATGGCATAGGAAAAATCTATTTTCTGGTAATGGCATATTGTTGCACTAATGATTTCTCATGTCGCGGGAATTTATAATAGTGATGATGATTTATTGGTAAGATGAAGAAAAACTCAAAGAAAATAATTATAATGGATAAAAAATTAAAACATATGAGAATTATTTAATAAAATTCATTTGAGCTCACAGGATATGATGATTATCATGCTTGAAATTTCAAAGTTTTTTCTAGCTGCATTTATTAATAAAATTTGAACGGAAATCCATTACTGTGGTGCCGCTGCAGATCAAAAAGTAGAAGGGGTGGGTGGATCAAGGAAGGAGGGTCAGATTGAGGTGGATGGGAAGCAGAGATTAAATAGAGCATGACAGCCGGTAAAAAATGAAAGGGGAAAGATAACAGAAGTTAAACGGAGAGGAGTAAAATGAACAGCCAGAATCAATTGAGGCTCATAATCAAACAGTGTAAACAAAAAAGATGATGTGATTCGACGAGGATTCAGCTTTGATAGTCAGTGGGTTGTACAAATATAGATATTGTAGATTTCAACTAGTTAATTTCTTAATGAAAACTAGCAGCAGAATTTAAAAATATATTATTATCAGAAATGATGCATTTGACTTTTCAATTCCTTCATTGCAACTATTGATTGAACTGTGTTGGAAATTCGTTGAATCCTCTTAAATCTGGCTAAAAAATAATTCAGCAGCTCAAGAGGCCAGGCCTGGTGCATGTAAATGAGAATCGCCTCGTATTGGCCCGGGCCTTGAATGTATATGTGCTGCGGCGCGACAGCCCGCCCGGCCTTCGCAGGCTCCTAATCCCCCAAAATCCCAGCACTCTCTCGGCCGCTTCCCCAGCTCACGTCACCACTCACTGCCGGAGTCAGCGACTTCAATCCACGAGCACCCATGCTAGCCTCCGTCTGCCGGCGGCGGCGGCTCCTCCTCGCCCTAGCCCCAGTCTCTGCCGCCGCCGCCGCCGGCGGTCCGAACCGCATCCATCCCAGCCCCAGCATCGTCCTCCTGTCCCGCGTCTACTCCTTGAAACCCGTCGCGCCCTACTCCGGGCCCTGCCCCACCACCATCGCCTACCTGATCTCCTGCGGCGTCTCTCCCGCCGCCGCCGCCGTCCGCAAGATCCGCATCCGGGACACGGACAGGGCGGATGCCGTTCGCGAGCTCCTCCGCGAGTATGGCTTCTCCGAAGCGGAGGTCACCCGCACGGTCGTTTCCGATTCGATGCTGCTCACATTCGATCCCGACCGGACCCTCCGCCCCAAGCTCGACTTCCTCCTCCGCTCGCTCGGCCTCCCGCCCCGCGTGATCGCCTCTGAGCCCCACATCCTCGCGCGCAGCCTCGACAAACACATCGCCCCCTGCATCGAGTTCCTCCGCGGCATCCTCGGCAGCGACGTCAGCGTACGCGTCGCCGTCACCCGCATCCCGCGCGGCCTCATGGCGGACGTCGACAGCTGCATGCGCCCCGCCGTGGAGGCCTTCCTCCGCCACGGCCTCTCCAAGGAAGCCGTCGCCAAGCTCCTCGTCACCCACCTGGGCATGCTCATGATGCCGCTCGACCGCATCGCCGAGGTTATCGGGGACCTTAAGGAGCTCGGCCTGACCATCAGGGACAAAAACTTCATCTACGCCGTACGCGTGCTGTGCAGCCTCAGGCGGGAGACGTGGCAGCGCAAGATGGAGCTGTACAAGAGCTTTGGGGTGTCGGAGGATTACCTGATCAGGGCCTTCAAGACGCAGCCAACAATACTGCTCGTCTCCGAAGAGACCATAAAGAAGAAGGTCAGGTTCTTCAATGACGTGCTGAAACTTGATTTTATCAGGGTGATACAGCAGCCTATGGCTCTGTCGGTGAGCTTGGAGAAGTGCATCAAACCAAGGTGTGCCGTGCTTAGCGTACTGATAAGGAAAGGGAAGATTGAACGGAAGCTAAAGATAATTGCAGCACTGATCGCTAATTCCAGGGTTTTCTCAGAAAGGTTTGTGTTGAAGTATGCAGACGACGTGCCGGAGGTTGTTAAGGCATTTGAGGGCAAGATCAAATTTAAGGGATTTAGGGACCGGGATTTGGAATATTTTACAGTCTAAGTGACTGAAGCCAAGCCCTGAATCATCTGCTTCATTGTCGGTGTGAAAAAAACATTTCTTAGGCCAAGCTGACTGTTATGATCTACTTCCACTATCATCTCAATCGCATATCAGTTCTGGGTTCGCATTCTATGACCTCAATGCATCCCTGAACATGGGCATTTGAAAAATCGAACTTTTTAATATGGTCATAGGTACTTTATAGCTTGTCTAACTGCTCACTGGATTGTGTATTTTCATTTCCAATTTGTTGATCACACCTTGATCAGCACACTTGTCGTAGAAATGGACTTATTCTTGATTTTGGAATTGTGCTTCTTTGTGCTGCTGTGCTGAAGTTGAAATCCTCGTTTTATTGATTGTTTAGTGAATAGGCAACTGTTGAGTTTGTTGAATGCTGATGATTTCAAAGCTGCAAGTTGTAATTGCTATGTGAAGAGTCTATGGAATGACCTTTTATGCACATGCCACTTGAATAGTTTGATGGTCCTGTAAACTTGAGTCAAAACAGATGAGATGTCAAAATTATTTTTGAAGAATTTAAAATTATCCGAAGATTCTGTAAAATTTCCTCTGGGTCACACAGTCACACCTGACCGATTACTCCCTTAACGCGCCTCAGAGATACCAGGTGCTTCGGACAGCACATTTATATTATGTTTAGCAATTTTCATCTTGTACAAAACTGTGAAGTCATCTAAGCATTTCCTTTCGATATGAGATTACTGATTCAAATCCATCTGACCAAATGCTGCAAGTGAAGTGGCACAAGAGCACCATAATAGGCTTTGCAGGTGATCACTGACTTGGGCATGGACGTGAGCCTGCTGACACGGTGAACACGAACCGTCGGCAGGGCGTGCCCGTCCTGGTATCGACCCCGGCGAGATTCTGGCATATGCAGTGCAATGATCCCGGTGCCAAAGATGCTGCGTGGTTGCTCCCGCCAGCTTCATTGGATTGAGCTCGTCAGCTCTGTTTTGCAGTGGAATATCAGAGATTCGCAGGTGGATATGCGAGCCGACGGTTTGTAGAAGCCTAGGTTATGCTGAAATTCTGAACAACATTAGGAATACTGAAGAATCAGTACGATCTGAGTATCTGGTGTCAATCTGGCGTTTCGCATCGAATATGCAACGTCGTGAATGGACTAGTTTTTGCAACTTGCGTCGTGTAATATGACTAGGGGTGAAAAAAGGGTTCGAACCATAATTTCTTTCACAAATTAATTCGATCTTCATTAAATTTTAGTTAAAAATAAATAAAAATTTGGTTCGATTCTAATTCGATTCGATCTTCGCAATTTTTAATTATTTTTTTTGCCTCGTTTTCACCCTTAATATGACGTGGCGGATTGACGGACCCCCCTCGAAGTATTGGTTAATATCGATTCTGGACTACTCCCTCCGTCCTTAATATAAAGGATTTTACCCTCTCACCTTCAAAATAATCAGAAAAAAAAACATTTCTACCTTTCTTTCTGTCTCTACTCACTCATTTTTCACTTACTAAATTAATTACAGAAATTTTGTTTTATTCCTTCAATCCTTTATATTTTTTGAGATAAAAGAGATTCTCTCCAAACTCTTATATTAATTTCTTATATTAAGAGACAGAGGGAGTAGATAGGGACTGAGGATATAAGGGCCGTATGGCCCTCTGAAGCAATGTTGGCGCATGGCGTCTCAAATGGTTTTAGTAGGAGGGCGAATGGATCCTCTGACGCTCGTCTGCATGACAAGCGGCCGTTGATCAAACTTTTCACGGTGTCCATTCGTCCAAACTCAGATGCACAGGGATTTTCGTTGCCTGATTCCGGTAGGCTGAGAGTGGAGGTGCCCTTCTCCGTCTGACGATAATGAGACGATCAGTTTCCAGGATTATCCCAAACCTAGTCCATAATAGTACTAGCTTGCAAACGCTCGTGAATGCGCTCATGCATGCCAAAAATCATCTTCATTTCATTAAAAGCTCAAGGCAAGATACTCCCTCCATCTCATAATAGGTGATGTTTTTTACTTTTTAAAATTGACGTTTGACTATTTGTCTTATTTAAAAAAATTATAAAAATAAACAAAATAAAGTTAAAGTAATTCTAATAATAAATCATTTTACAATAAATAAATACTATTTTTATAAATTTTTGAATAAGACGAATGATCAAGATGTTTGAATTTAAAAAAAGACACTTATTTTGGGACGGAGAGAGTATTTAATATTCAATTTTGATAAGAAAAAAGTTTAGCTCGGCTCAGGTAAGATTCCGTAACTAATAAACGATGCTTGTTTATATCTGATAATAAAGTGATGCTATTTCAAATTTTCAATGCATATAGTCAAATTTCACTACTCCCTCCGTGGGTCGTTAGTAAACTCCCTAGTTCTATTTAAATACAGTTGGATTGTCTAAACAACCGTATTTTAGAAATGTACTACCTCTGTTAAGAATTTTTTAGTTTGGACAAAGTTAAACTTTTTTAATTTTGATTAAAAATATTTAAAAAATTAAATAATATCCAATATAAAGAATTACATATTATGAAAGTTTCTTTTACAATGAATCTACTAGTATAATTTATATATAATAGAATATTATTGATTCTCCATTGTTAATGCTCAAAGTTAAAAAAGTTTGACTTGATCAAATTTAAAAATACTTATATTTTGAAACATATTGAGTAGTTGTATGTTTCCATACGGTCTCAAGAGCACGACCAAACAAAATGAAAGCTTGTTCTTAGGTGCCCATGGCATTGCTTTCAAACACGTGATCTTGATTATGTCAAAATTAAGATGTATCAGCTCGTCCATTTTAATTCCAAGTCAAATGATCGCGGAGTACAACCCGGCACGCAGCGGCTACGAAAACTACGACAACGGCATGACAGTAAGACAAAATCATCACCCCAACAGCCCCCCGCGGCCGGCGCGCATCCCGTCCAATCCGACGCCCAGCCGTGCCGGCGCCCCCACACGCCGCGGCGCCGGTCGCGCAGCAGCAGCATATGCCCCCGAATCACCAGGGATCGCTTCGGCTTGACGTGCGACGCCTACCAAACACCCCGGGCCCGGGGGGGGGGGGGGGGGGGGGGGGGGGGGG
>BCLG01004185.1:21743-42606 GCA_001602295.1 Zoysia matrella
GCTGGGGGCGAGCGGTGCGGGTGGCGCGTGCATGGCACGGTTAGACTTCTCTCCTCTCTGCTCATCTCCAGTAGACCGCCATGGATTCGATTTCTTCAAAATTTGGGTATATTTTCTGATCTTATCGCTTGCAATGTGAATGTATGTTCATGGGAATAATATAGGTATGATTTAGTAGGTGAGTTTATCTAAAATTTCTGTCATATGCTGTCAATTGTAGGTTTGCATTGTGCGTCTTACTATATGAAATTGTTTGATTTCGAAATGCCCAAATTATAGGGGAAATGTTGTCAAAATTTGAAGAAAATTTAAAATATATTCAAACTATTTCAAAAAGTTCAAATTTTAATTGAAATTAAGTTCAAAATATATTCAATTACTGCTGAATTTTTTCTATACACTTCGATTTTTTATTTACAAAACAGGGTCATTTCTGCAAATGAATCAACAAAATAGGGTCAATTGTGCAAGGGCAAATATGTCCATTTACATAGGACTTAAAACCGTCAAGTGGTCCTAACGGAGTAAGGTCAATCTCAGCTTTCATTTCAAAAAATTAAGGTAAAATCTGCAAACCCTAAAAAACGGGGCCAAATGTGCAATTACCATCTCAAACAGGGTCAGTTTCGCAATTGGCCCTAAATTATAAAGGGATACTAAACCTCTTGTTATGAACATCTTGACATGGTGTATATATATATATATATATATGAATTATTTCTTATGTAAAACCAACAAATATAACAATAGAAAATGTGGGATCTTACCTTCTCATCTATCATTATAACGCAAATTCCACGTTCATCCTTCCCACGGCGGCCAGCTCTTCCACTCATCTAAGAATGTAGTTGCATGTGAAATTGAGTAAGAAGGGCTGGCGTCTGTCCTTACTACAATGTACAAACACAAATAGTATGTATGTATGTATGGCTGAATTGCAAGGCAAATATGCAAAGATTTACCTGTATATACTCTCCAGAACCAATGTAGCGATTAGTATCACCATCCCATTTTTTGATAGATGTGAAAACAACCGTTTTTGCAGGCATATTAAGACCCATGGCAAACTGAGGCAGAAAGATAATATAGACAAGAATGTTATTGATCAAATGGTGCAATTACAGGTGAATGGTGCACTATTCAAAGTGAAGCGTAAAACAATAGTTGTTACAGTAGTAATTTAAAAAAACACAGGAACAGATATTAAATGCATCTCAGTTATAATAAGTGGAATAATGAGGGTGAGGATCATACTGTCTCAGTGGCGAAGAGGGCTTTCACAAGACCTTCTTGAAAGAGCAATTCTACCAGCTCCTTAATTATTGGGAGTAGCCCAGAATGGTGTACTGCAATACCTCGTTTAAGAAGAGGCAACATCAACTCTATAGCAGGTAAACTTCTATCTTCAGCCTTCAAAAGTTTAATAGCATTACTGAAAACCTGCTCGATGCAATCCTTCTCCTCCTCAGTATTGAAGTCAAGTTTTGACATAGACATAGCATGGTGCTCACATTCTCTTCTACTAAAGCTGAAAATTATAACTGGTTGAAACTTGCGCTCCATAATCATCTGAAACCAAAATTAAGCAAGGAAATGGGTGACAGAATTTCAAATAAGAATCAACAACCAGACAGTCAATACTTACAAGTGAAAGGTTAACTAAGGCATGGTCATTCAACACAAGTTATTTTTTATGATACAATCATCTTAAGATCAGGACTCAAAATTAGGCCCCGTTTGGAACGGAGGAAAATTTTCTGTTCCTGTGTTTTTTCATGTGAAATTCCTGCGTTCCAAATGGGGCCTTATTGGCAGCACAATTTCCAATAATATGTCAACAGCTGAACAATAAATATCTATACTGTAGCCTATTCCTTTAGCGTTTCCTTTTTTAGATTAACAAAAATCATCATCTTCAAACTGTTAAAATCAGGGAGCGCATTAAGCTACAGAATAGAGTACATCGTGCAATAAAAATATGCTGATGGCTTCTTACCTTGACGATTCTGTATATGTCAGAATTGCCAGAAGCACTTCCACCTTTTGCAATTCGACCGCTAGCTTTAGGCCCACCACCCTTCCTTCCATCTAGTTGCATATTTTGCTTAGAAAACGAGTCCTGCAGCTTCACAAAGTTATCTTCTCTGAACTGACCATTTTCATCTACTACAAGGTAGAGCCCAGAACCGCCTATCGGAAACACATAGTGCTGCAATGGTGTCGGCCTGAAGTCTGTATACACAACGTGGCAAGGCTGCTTGTGAAGGTTGCATATCCACTCAGCAAACTCTGTTGCATTTGACATGGTAGCGGAGAGAAAAACCATCTTGATAGCGGGAGGCAAGAAAATTATACTCTCCTCCCACACAACTCCTCTCTCACGATCCTTCATGTAATGTATTTCATCGAATATAACCCAGCCAACCTCCTTGATGACCTCGGAGCCCCTGTAGAGCATGGCCCTGAGGATCTCCGTGGTCATGACCAGGCACGCGGCGTTCGGCTGGAGCGTGACGTCCCCAGTCATGAGCCCGACGTCGGAGAACTCCTGGCTGAGCTCCCTGTACTTCTGGTTGCTCAGCGCCTTGAGAGGGGACGTGTAGATGACCTTCTGCTTGTCCCTGAAGGACAAGGCGATGGCGTACTCGGCGATGGCCGTCTTCCCCGCCGAGGTATGCGCCGAGACGAGCACGGACTCGTTGCGCTCCAGGCACGCGATGGAGACGCTCTGGAAGGGGTCGAGCTGGAACGGGTACTGCTTGGCCATCTCCCCGTGGAACGCCGGGTTCGCCAGCGTCCCGTGCACGGCCTCGTCCTTGGCCGACTCGTAGCCCTTCGGGACCGCGACCTCGTGGATGCACGACCGCGAGATGTTCCGCCGCTTGGCCGCTGGCTCCCCTTCCGCCTCCGGCTGAGGCGGCTGCTGCTTCAGCTGCCCGCCCTCAGTCGACTCCGGCGACCTGCGCTTCCCAGCGTTCTCCGCCTCTTCCCCCATCTTCTCTCGCCCAGTGCAACCTAGCCACCAACCCAACATCACATAAGAAAACAAGAACCAAATTGAGTAATCAAATCAAGCTATCCCAGGGCTCCTTACCTACGGTACGAGGTGGGAAATGGTCGCAAAACAAGGCGGTGGTACTTCTCCGGCCGAAGAAGCGCGGCGGCGCGGCGGCGGCGGCGAATGGAAGTGCAGCCCTAGCTGAGCGACGGACGCTGGCTGTCTGCCTGCCTGACTCTTCGGCTACTTCGCCGCGGGAGGCCGCGCTAATCTCGACCGCTGATCGGAGCGCACGAGTATTGACGCCAGAACAGACATGTCGGCAGCTTGGGCCGGTGCTGTCAAAGGCCTTCGTGGAGAGGTGGCCGCAAAGATTGGGCCTCAGCCCAACTCTGCATGAAAATATGGAAACTTTTGAAACGCCCGCCACGAAGTTACCTTTTTTTTGCATTTGTTCAACGATGATCTGTCAATATATATGGCTTAGTTCTCGATACGTTGTCTGTTATGCATTTGTCCAATGATAAACAGTTTAATAAATGATAGGTTCTAAAAATGAATAATCAGTAGTCTAAAAAAATGAATAATTAGTAGTTATAAAAAAATGAATAATCAGAGCAGCGACAAGCACAAATTGCATGGAACATATGTCACAACCTTAGACCCTGTTTGAAAAGCAAAAATTTCTTAGAAATTGCACATAGGAATTCCACAAAAAAATAATTCATTTTTATAGGAAAAACATAGTATTTAGAAAAAATTTCCACCTTCCAAAGAGGGTCGAAAGGTGTCAATGGGCATCTACCACTCCAATTAGCCTCGGGATTTATTACTCGACCAGGTCTGTGAAACTTCCCTCTCCAGCTTCTTTTGCGAGCATTTTCCATGACACTGTTCTCTTAGGGTTTTAAAAATCGGTGAAAATCGACTGTTTTTTTTGCGGTTTTCGACTAAATTGGTCCGATCTGACATAGGACCAATAATAAAAGAACGAGAGGAGTACGTTAGAGAGGGAAAAAAAAGTAACATATGGTCACAAGGTGAATTTTATAAACTTCTTCAAAGGAAAGATGCACTGAGACAAGTAACCAGCGGTTAGAAACTCCTCTTGATCATTCGATCAACCATATCATCGGAAAGATTATTTATTGGTTCAGGCTTTCTTTACAACACGAGATTTTTTTCTCGTTTCCTATATTTTTCCTATAAAATTAAACTGATTCCTGTAAAATTTATGTAAAAATCCTGCGTTTCAAAGAATACCTCGCAGGATCTTTATGCCATGTGTAGATTGTTGTGCTGAATCCATAGAAAGTTCAGACAACCGTGGTGCTGCAAAGTGTACTGTTTAGGGAGCAGCTGGTAGCATTTGACAATTCGCAGACGGCAAAATAGTGCACATTTTCACAGATTGTTGCGCTGAATTTGGATGGATTGCTTCATCGAAGACGACCGAAAGGCACTTGCAGTTCACTCGGAGTCGGATAGACCCAAGATAACTCAACCAGCTGCCTGAACCATATGATTGAGTCATCAGGAGAAATCCCATGTCAGGTTACATCTCAAAAACGCAAATCCTCTCCAAATCTACGTTGTTGTTTTGCACGAAATCCTCTCCATATCTAAATCTACTACACACGGTTCAAAATCAAGGAACCAAGAACAAATCTTCCTGACGAACACAGAAGATAAAAAAAAAAAATCCTCAATCCGCCTTGATCTCCAAGCTTCATCACCAGCGACCAAATCGGCGCCTCTGCTTCCCGCCTCCCGCACCCGCCGCAGCGTCTGACCTTCTTCCCGAGACCTCCGGGGCCAACCCACGGCGACGGCGCCCTCGCCCCAGGCTCCTCGCGTCACGCTAGCAAGCTACCGCTGCACCTGGCCGTGTTGCGGGCAAGCGCTCGGCGGCCAGTCAATACCGGCGTCCTCCATCCCCACGAGCCTCACCTGGTCTTCCAAGTACTGCTGCAGCAGCGCGGCGCGGTGCCCCACGCCCTTCTCGTCATCCTCCCGCTGGCCGTCTCGAAGGCGGCATCGGCTCATCCTCCGCCGGCGGCGGCGGCGGAAGCGGACGACGGCCGCGGCGACGCAGAGCAGCGGCAGGCAGAGGAGCGCCAGCGGGAGGAGCACCGGCAGGAGGAGCACCGGCAGACACGACGATCGCCACGCCGGCGCGCGGTGGGCCGCGGCCCCCATGCGTACAGCGGGGAAAGCCCCCCGGCGACTTAACGCTTGGGAACCGGCGGTGGGTAGGGAGGTGGGTTGCCGTAGGGAAGGAAGACGAGGAAGGAGACCGTCACCGTTGCGGCTGGTCTGCTTTAAAAGGACGGTTTCTTAATTAGTTTATCTACTAATTGTGCTTGGATGTAAAGCGTCCCCTGCCTCTTGTTTTATGATCGCCACCCTGATATTTTTCTCTCTTCCTTCTTTACACGTCGCTTTCTAATGATTTATCCATGTAACGAGATACTAGAGCTCAGCATTATTTTACTAGATTCTAGCATCAGATTTTTTTCGTTACGAACTTATTTGGTTATAAGAATTGCAGGCTAAAGTTCTGTTTGTTTCAGCTTTTCAAGCTAGTTTTTTCAGCTTTTTTTAAAAACTAAGATGTGAAAAGCTGAAACAACTAAAATTCTAAAAAACTAGCTTTTAAAATGCTAAAATGCTAAAAGCTAAAAAACTTATACAGAGCTGTTTGTTTAGTTTTTGATATGTAGAAAAGTTAAATATATATTGCAAAAGCCAACAGTCACTATTTTATCAGTCAGCTTTTCAATTAACCACCAGCTAGCTTTTTAAAAGCTCAAAAGCTTCAACTCAAACAAATAGACCCTAAGACCCATGGGGATTGAAGATTAAATCAGGCGGGAAAATATTAAGGCCTCTTTAGGATTGCTCTATATTTTTCTTTTGAAAATGTACTGATGATATATACTACTACTTTTTATATGATTCATTTAAAATTCTTACGCTTTGAAGAAGCTCTAAAATATGAATTCGATGGCGGTAGGAATTGGTAGAAACTTGGTTCGAATAGCTTGAACTAAGATCCCATTTGGAACGAAGAATTTTTTTTTTCTTTTCTCGTGTTTTTTTATGAAATTAAATCGATTTTTGTGAAATTTTTACAAAATTTATGTGATTTTTTGCGTTCAAAACATGCCCTAAAAAAATAGAAGGCCAATCACATATTTTATTTATCCAAGACAGATTAAGAGCATGAGTCCCATCAGACGCTCTACCGAAACATGGCAGGATATGTAGTTTGTGATGTGAGAGAGATTGTTATTTGTGGTGAGACATACTACACCCCACAGATCAGAGATATTCCACTTGCGAGGACACAGGGACCAGCAACGCAAATATGTCCATGCCAAATAGTAGATGTCCCCTTTGTCTATCCATAAAAGCTAATAATTCGCCACGCCACGTATCCGATTGTCGTGCATTGATTGATGGCAACAGATACAATTTAAAAATTCACTAGGTATCCTCATTGAACGTGTTGAAGCTTTTTTTTAATTACTCTCTTCATTCCAACGTAAGTGATGTTTTTTATTTTTAAAAACTACTTCATATTTTATCATTCATTTTATTAAAAAAATTTTAAATAAGATGAATACTAAGTTAAAAGTAGATGCTAAAGATTTAAATAATACTCTCTTCGGTTTTAAAATATTAACATCGACTTTTAATATTAATTTTGACTATTTTTCTTATTAAAAAATTTAAATGTGTAAACTTTCATTATTATTTGATTTATTATTAGTGAAATTTAAATCAAAACTAATAGTTTTACATATTAGAGTAAATTTTTTAAATAAGATGAATTCTTAAAGTTGATGTTAAAGAATCAACGATGTCAATAATTTAAAACCGAAGATTAGTTCTTTTGGTACGGAAGGATGCTTTTGTTATCCTGCACTCAACTCTCTCTCTCTGTTAATTTTCATTTTTAGCGAACATACTAGTAACATATTACTGGTGGGTGGTGGCCAGAAACGACCGACCACAGGTCCACAGCAGGCCGTGTTTGCGGGCCCCATGCCACGTCGGAGAAGAAAGCGCAAGGATAGGAGCCGCCGCGTCGAGTCCCCGTCGGACGGCGTGTAAACAAGGACAGACACGCGGGGCCGCCATCCGCGCGGGACGGCAGGAGCTGACGAGGCGTCGGATCCAACCAATACCGCGCTGACGTCTGGTTGCACAGGCACCACTCCCCGTAGCAGGCAGCAGCGTACGAATCGGACAGAGCCTTTTTTAAGTTTGGAAAAATCGGATCTGTGACGTCTTTTTGAAATTTAGCATGGAATCAGATCGGTACATGTACGCGTGTGTTGTGTGTATATATATATATATATATATATATATATATATATATATATATATATATATATATATATATATGTATATATATATACATCGAAAGATTCAATTTTTTAAAAATATATCGCTCCGTCTGGTTCTATCAATTTTTTGTTAATTTTCTTTTTAAAAAAGGTGTGAAAAAACAAAAGACATATTTACCCTCCTCTTCCACATGTCAGCCTTGCCCGTGCCCTCTCTACTCTCGGATCAAATCTCACACCGATTCTCTGCGCGGCCAGCCGCTAGAGCTCCCAATCCGGCACGGCGTCGTCTGCTGCCTTGAGTAATTCATACTCCAACCCTCCGATGTCGCGCTTACCCAGGAACGGATGCGGCTTCCCTCATCCCAATCGATCCTCCCATACGTTCTCCCATGCAACGTTATCCTCCTCTGTTTCTCCTCCATTATGTATATGGGTCCCACATGGGCTTGAAAAAGGAAAAATTCAACGCAACTTGGCGATCAGCTTCGAAGCACAGCCACCGAGCGGGGAGCAGGTGCAGGAAATTGATCCACAGGCCATCTCGAGAGCAGGCATCGATGGAGCTCGGCCCCTAGCGCAGCAGCTGCTGGAGCTCAGCCACTAAGCGAGGAGCAAGCTTCGGAGCTCCGCCACCTAGCGGAGCAATATTCGAACCCGTCGAGAGAAACAGCCGCTGCCGACGGGTCGGCTCGTCGTGGCCTCGCACGCGAGCGCCACGCCGTGGCATAGCACGAAGGCGACGACAGCAGCTCTGTGTGGCCGCGCATGTAGGAGATGGCGGCGACATGGCCTTGCACGCGGGCGCCTCACCGTGGCTTAGCATGGAGGCGACGGCAATAGCTCTCTGTGGCCACGAACGCAGGCGACGACGGCGGCTCGCCGTGAATGAGACGAACGCGACGGCGGCAGCTATCTGTGGCCGCGCAGGCAAGCGACGGGGGTGGCTCTCCATGGCCAAGAGGGTGGGCGACAGGGCCGGCTCTGGGCCAGGGCGATAAGGGCGACCGCCCAGGGCCCCGTCCGAGTAGAGGCCCCAGAGCTTTTGCACGACCTCTAGAGCTCACACAAAATATGCACGATTTCCTGTGTTGGAGGCGACGAGAATCTCTGCTGCGTGGAGCTCGGTAGGGAATGAAATGGTGAGAGAGAGAGAGACAGGAGGAGGAGGTGGCTAGTTTTGGTCATCGAGAATTCGAGATGGACAGAAAATGGTCAGGAACGACGGTGGGGGCCTCACAGCGTTTCACTGCAAGTGCGGCGAAAGAATCAGGCCAAATAGCGCTAGCTACTAGCACACAGCTTCGTTTTCTTGCCCACTGACAGGAGGAGGAAGAAGACAGTATGAACACGACAGATGGGGCCATGTCACCTTTTCTTTTTCTAATTTTTTCTCTCCACTTTGATCCTTAATTTAGCTAACTTATAGGCTTCTAAATATTAATGCTGATTTTCTGATGGAAGACAAAGGATAAAAGAACCCATTTTAACTTGAATCATGCCAAACGTGCAGTGGTTTTTAAATTAAATTCTTTAAATTTAGCAGGTTAACATCTTATGTAATTGTTCAAATCATTAACAGGAACAATATTTTCTTCAAATCAGAGTAAATATTTGTACAATCTCATGTATTAAGCGACCAGAAGCATCTTTATCAGACTCAGAACATCAGAATAGTTTTAAGCATATAGCAAATATTAGCGATTAATTACAGCTGAGAATTGCAAAAGAAAATATATCAATTGATATAACAATGATAACCTTTTAGATGCCACTAAAATGATTGCAATGAAGTTAATTATTAGATTTACTTTTAATATTTATTCTTTTATTGTTGAATATATTTTTATTAGGCCGTGAGTTCGCCCTAGGGCCTTTTAAAACATTGAGCCGGCACTGGTGGGCGACAGGGGTGACTCGCCATGGCTGAGCACGGGGGTGTTGACGCTCAAAAATCACAAGGGCATCGAAGTATTCGGTAAGCCCTCTCAGACCGGAGAGTCCGATGAGTCCTCTTGAGTTTGGACACTTAGCTTATCGGAGTATCTGACATGCTGCCGGATACTTCGATAGGCCTTCGTAGGTTCGGACACTTGGTCCACCGGAGTATTCGATACTTTATTGAAGGATTCGATAGACTCTCTCAGGTTCTCAAAATTGTACGACGGAACCTTCGACGTCGTCTTACCGGAGACTTCGGTCACCAAAGTGTCCGACACTTTACCGGAGACTCCGGTAATGTCGATTTATAAAAAATTTCTGCAGATTGATTCTAATTTCTTTTCTAACTCGTGGTATTAATTGCCCTACGGAATAAGACCATACCATCTCTATAAAACAGATACCTATAGCCGATTGAGGATCATCCCAATCGAACCTATCATTTGCTTTTAAATTTCGTTCTTCTCTAAACCCTAATCCCCTTACTCGACCCATCGTGATGTTCTTTCTTCGCCTCAGTGACGTCTGAAGACAATCTAGCTGGCCTGACAGAGCTCGAATCACCCCTAAGATGATCCTCTTCCGATGGGGCCTCTCTTGAGACAGGATTGTCTAGGTGCTGCTCAAACCTGACATTGAAGAAACGCCGATGTTCTCACACACAGACGTGCGAGCGGTGTGTTGGTCTGGGATCTATTTTGACATCAGCACACTTTTTAGTGACTCTGCAGGGAACGAGTGATTCCGGTTGCATAAACGAATCGTCGTTTTCCACCATGAACTCTGAGATCTCCACGACAAACATCGTCATATCATCCTTGGATAAGTTGCTCGAGTAGACGCGCAAGACGTTCCTAGAGCGCCGGATGGCTTTCGAGGAGGCGCGCAAGGCTCGAGAAGAGCGGGAGTACTTGACGTGCTTTAAGAAGGATCACCAAGGTGCCACCTCTCAAGCGAAGGAGCTCGTTCTTTCGACCGTCGTCGACGACGCGGCCATAGGTTCTGCCAATGTGAGAATATCTTCGTACCATCCCGTTACTTTTGAGTTTCGTATTACTTTGCTAATTTAAAAAAGGTCTTGACAAATGATATACGATTCATGAAAGCATTGCACACGTAGGCCCTCCTACTTAGTATATCGAAGCCCACTATATCTAGCGTAGAACAACCTTCGCATGGCATACCGTTGAACTCATTTAGTAGGCAAACTAGTTTTTCATCTCATGTGCAAACTAACGCACTGGTACTGTCTTCCGCTAGCGTAGAGCCAATCACTAGCATCTCAATCCGGCCACGAGCCGATTGAATGAATTGGCTAATTTTGTTCTTCTTTACTGTACCGTCGCTGATAACACACTGCCTATCTCACTAAGCGGTCCGGAAATCCCCCTTGACCCTGTGTCTAATGAGTTATTTAGCGCCATGAAGACGAGCATACACCCTCCACCATCGAGTACGTCACCTATTGCCAACAAAGAGGAGTATATAACGCGCATTAAGGATGACTTAAACAAATAATTCTGTGAGACGCTAGGGGTAGACCTCAAAGGAAGAGATCGGATATATCAAAAATTGCACCCCACATATTTTGATTCAGTTCCATATCTCGTTGGATGGCGTGTTTCCTACTTCGTCAAATTCAATAGCGAAGTCCACTTGAGAGCACATTAGTCAATATGTGGCAAAACTAGGAGAAGCGGATTTTAGTGAGGCCTTGAAAGTATGTTTGTTTTCTTTATCACTAACCGAAAGCGCTTTCTCTATGTTTTCATCATTGTCCTGAGGTCCATATACACATGAGAGTCTCTAGAGCACAAGTTTCATGACCACTTTTATTCTAGAGATAACGAATTAAAGTTATCACATTTGACATCGGTTCGGCAAGAGAAAGACGAACCCGTCGTTGATTATCTTCGGTAGTTTAGAGATGTTAAGAACTGATGCTTTAATTTAACAATTTCTAAAAAAGACTTAGCCGGCCTAGCTTTTAGTGGTTTACGGTTGCATCTTAGAGAGAAGTTAGAGGGGTACGATTTTTTTACACTTACCTCCAACAAAGGCCTTCGGCTTAAGAAAGCCGAAGTAAAGAAATAAAACATAATTATAAGACCCGCCACAGCATGCACGTCGTGGAATATGGTTCGGATAGCTTCGATGATGATTCTAGTGATATTTTGGCTGCCGAGTTTATTTGGCTATCTAAGGCTAAATTATTTGCTTATGATTCGCTCAAACCGGTTTATTAAAATCGAAAAAACGATGTGAAATACATCTTTGATGTAACTAAGTGTGACAAAATATTTGATGAGCTATACAAAGGTGGGTACATTAAAATTGCATATACTTTACCTTCGGTAGATGAGATTAAATGTAGAGCATATTGTAAATGGAATAACTCTTATTCTTATTCTAATAATGACTGTAATATTTTTCGTCGACAAGTCCAATCAACTCTTAATGAGGGACGATTGAGTCTTAAAGAGATGCAGATCAACATGTACCCTTTCTCTGTCAACTGTAGAGCTCAACCTCAAGGTGTTGATTCGGCCTCATTAAGCCGATACGACCAAAGAGAAGAACGTGATCATCAAGAAGGAGATGTCTATTTCTTCGCGTGAGAAAGAGGCCTTTAGAAAGATAGTTCTCGACAAGTCCCTCGATGGTCAAGAGTCTCTCAAAGTCACCATCCAAGGCTCTAGACCCAGGGGACAAGCTCCACAGCCCAAGATGATAAAGCCGAAGAATCTGGAGGTGGGCCAGTGAAAAATAAACCAAGGCAAGGCCACAGAACGAAAGATAGGGCCCAAAAGCGCCTTCGACCGTCTCATGGCCAAGTACAAGAATCAAAAGACCGATTTGAATAATTAGTCTATGAAGTGAGCAAAATCACCATCTAAGGGAAGCAACCCACCTAGAAAAGAGATGAGGCTAACCATGAATGTGCACGGGTCTCCTCCTCCTTTTTCTCCACATGGGTTCGGAGTGCCACTGTCGTAGTTTCATCCTATGCCTTACCCATCGTTTCCGGTGTGGCATCTATACATGAGACCATGATGTCTATGTCACTGATGTCGATTCCACCGATGCCATACCCGTCATTTTATTTTGGGTGGAACGAACTGAGAGGAGATGTCTTCACAAGGCTCTTCAACCTTACTCTAGATTAAACAGATTCTCGACCGATCAAGGTTCAAAGAGAGAGCTCCACCACCATGCCTAAGCAAGAGTGACGCCCGAAGCATGATAATGAGCTCGCTTCTTTCGCTTTGGTCTATCAAAAGAGTTCATTTGGAGGTGTCATAAAAATCGACACAACTGATGTCAAAGTTGGGAGTCTTCATGGGACCGATCACTTTGGACGGTCCAGTTGAAAAGACATGAAGCTAGCAGCAGCAGGAGCTCCTCCAAGTACACACAACCGAGGTAGTGTCCGCCTGACTTGACCCACACTCAAAAGAGAAAGCTTCTAAGGCTGTGCCTTCGGAAGATGCGAGAGGAGGAGGCGGTGAAGAAAAGAGACGGGATTTTTAGCAAGATCAAGCTGATGGCCTTTCAAGGTAAGCAATGGAAGGTTAAGGAGTCCGAGGCTCCTACTCCATCGGTGACGGGGGAAGCGAAGGCTACTTCAAAATCACTAGGTTTGGCCACGCTTTTTTGAAAGAGGACACTGCAGCACCTTGACCCACGGGAGACGTCAACATGTTCGAGTTTGACGATGACGACCTCTTGTACTACAAGCCTACATCGCCTCGGAAAGGTATGGACGTTAACACCATTCGCTTATCAATTTTTGATTATTCGCTTATAGAGGAAGAAGAAGTTATGACACAATTCGACTTTGGGCCGAAAAGTGCTATTTTCGAGAAGCCCGAGGAATCGAAGAACCATTTAAAACTCTTTTATGTGAGGGGTCATATCAATGGCACACCGATTTCTCGCATGCTTATAAATGGCGGTGTTATTGTTAACCTAATACCATATTCTTTGTTTAAAAAGCTAGGTAAGGCTGATGACGAGCTCATCCGGACCAACATGACTTTGAACGGTGTGGGAGAAAGAGATTCTATCGAGGCTAAAGGGGTCGCTTCTATGGAGCTTACAGTTGGGAGCAAGACCATGGCTACCGATTTTTTTGTTGCTGATGTGCGCGGTAGTTTAGCTTGATCCTAGGGCGTGATTAGATTCATCCAATAGATGTGTCTCTTCTATGTTGCATCAATTTTTGATACAATAGGTCAGTAACGATGTAGAAGTTGTTCATGCGGATGCATCGGCTTGTGTTGCTATAGCTGAATCATCTTCTTTACCGCATGACACCATCGAGTGCTTGACTGGTTTGGAGTTGACAGATTAGAATTTTTTTAATGTAACCAGAGATAGTTTTGTACCCGTCATTGTAAAGCAGATGAAAAATCGGCTCAACCACATCATGTGATCCAATGGAGTCCAATCTTGATTGGTTGCAAAAGAGAGTGAAACACTATCGGTCTAACATGAACGATATCTGTGAAGCTATAGAGAAAATAGAGGACATGGATAAGTTAGGACAAAGATTCACATTAATTGATCCTCTTGAGGAGGTGAACCTTGGCAGCGATGATAATTCGAGGCCAATTTTTATAAACAAAAATTTAAAAGCCGATTATAAAGTGAAGTTAATTGGCTTACTAAAAGAATATATGGACTGTTTTACATGGTCTTATAATAAAATGCCTAGGTTGAGCCGTGAGCTAGTTGAGCATTGGCTTTCAATAAAATCTGGTTTTAGACCCTTTAAACAACCGATGAGAAGATTAACTCGAATTTGCATGATCAAATTAAAGAGAAAATTAACTGATTACTTGATGCGAAATTTATAAGACCTTGTAGATATGCGGAGTGGATATCTAACATCATGCCGGTGAAAAAGAAAAACACCGGTAAGATTAGAGTTTGTATTGATTTCAGAAATTTAAATAGAGACACTTTTAAAGACGAGTATCCTATGCACATAGCTGATATATTGATTAATGATGCTTTAAGAAATAGATTTATTAGTTTTTTTATGGTAATGCGGGATATAATCAAATCTTTATGGCCGAAGAGGATATGTATAAAATTGCTATTAGATGTCTCAGTTTTGTAGGATTGTTTGAATAGGTTGTTATGACTTTTAGGTTAAAGAATGCGAGTGCTACATATCAAAGAGTCATGAACTTTATTTTTTATGATTTTCTTGGTGCATTCATAGAGTTTACATAGATGATGTGATGATTAAATTGACCGCTTTAGATTTTGACTTGGCCGATTTACACCTCGCTTTGACCTAATGCGTCGTTTCAGTTTAAAAATAAACCTGTTCAAATGTGCTTTTGGTATATCAGTCAAGAAGTTTTTAGGCTTCATAATTCATGAAAGGGGCATAGAGAAAGATTCTAAGAAGATAGAAGCAATTAGAAATGTGCAAGCAGCTAATTGTAAAAGAAAGTTGCAAAGCTGCTTAGAAAAAGTAAATTACTTGAGACGATTCATTTCCAACTTGTGCATTTACTTCTATCCTTCAGCTAAAGAATGAAGCTGAATTCACTTGGAGGATAAAACAGCAAGAAGCATTTGAGAAAATTAAAAAATACTTGTTTTCACCGTTGGTTCTTAGGGCGCCTAAGAGAGAGTCCCTTTTCATCTCTACATAGCGGCAGAAGATGACATGATTGGTGCTGTTTTGACGCAAAAAATCGAAGGAAAGGAGTACGTGATCACCTATGTGAGCCGATGATTAGTGGATACGGAAACAAAGTACAATCTTATCGAAAAACTGTGTTTTTCCTTGTATCATGGTTGCACCAAATTGTGACATTATTTGCTATTTAGCACTGGTGTGGTTGCTTGTCAAACTCATGTTATTAAGCATTTGTTGCATAGGCCGATTTTTAGTGGTAGGCTTAGGGGCTTATGCATTGATTAAATATGATTTGGCTTATGAATTGTTGAAAACTATGGAAGGCCAAATTGTTGCCAATTTTGTTGTTGAACATCGGAATGATTTAGAGCATGACCTAGATGTTGCTTATGCTACTTTTACCTCTTAGAAATTATATTTTCATAGATCGGTTTGTAAAGAGGGTCAAGCTGTTGGTGTAGTTTTAGTATCTCCTCATGATGCATAATTTAAATTCTCAAACTAATTAGAGTATGATTGCACCAATAACCAAGCTGAATATGAAGCATTGTTGTTCGGTTTGGAGATGTTGGAGTTCATGGGGTTAAGCATATAGAAGCTTTTGGTGATTCATTGCTAGTAGTGCAACGAATTTTTAGAAATTTTTAATGCTTAGACAGATCATTGAATGCCATCTTAGACAAATGCCTAGATATCAATAGATGAATGAATGAGTTCAATACACATCATGTGCGTAGGCTAGAAAACAATAAAGCCAATAAGTTGGTTCAACAAGCATCGGGTTAGAATGTTATTAAAGTTAGATTTTCAATTAATAAAAAACTGATGCTTGAGGTGTTGGAACTAGACCATTCAGATGCTAGCACTTCAAACCGTGATAGTGCCGAATCGCTTGATTAGAGGTCACCCATAGTTTCATACATCCGTAGTCTAACTCAAAGTGTGGATAGTAATGTTCGGCATGTAGCTTTCAAATATACTTTGATTAATTATGACTTATACCCCCGAGATGACTTGAAATGTTTGAGTGATCACAAGGCTAGAGTAGCTATGAGAAGTTCATGCGGGCATTTGTGGACGCATCAATCTACTAAAAAAATGAAGTGGTTGTTAAGAAAAGCCGAATTCTATTGGCCAACCATAATTACCGATTGCTACCGATACTACAAAGGATGTGAAGAGTGCCAAAGATTTGAAAGCATTCAATTGGCACCTACAGCCATGATGAATCCCATTATAAAATCATAGCCATTTTGAGGATGAGAATTGAACTTTATAGAGCAAATACATCCTCCATCTTTGAAGGAACATCATTTTGTGTTGGTCGTGACGGACTACTTCACTAAATAGACCGAAACGGTAGCTCTCAAAAACATGACGCACAAAGAGGTAATTGAGTTCTTTACCGAGCATATTATTCATAGATTTAGCATACTTCAAACTTTGACTACCGACTACTATTTGGTAGAGGAAGAAGAGGTCATGGCACAATTCGAAACATCATTTCGTGTTGGTCGCGACGGACTACTTTACCAAATGGATCGAAGCGGTGGCCCTCAAAAACATGACGCACAAAGAGGTAATTGAGTTTGTTACGGAGCATATTATTCATAGATTCAGCAAACCTCAAACTTTGACTACCGACCAAGATACTTCCTTTATGTTCGGTCATGTTAAAGAGTTTGTTAAATCCTACGAGATTAGGATACTTAATTCATCTCTATATTATGCTCAGACCAATAGTCAAGCTGAGTCTAGTAATAAAGCAAACTCATTAAAAAAAAGATAAAGGACCATCCTAAGAGGTGGCATGAAGTCCTATCGGAGGTTTTATAGGCTCATTGGATATCTAGGCATAGAGCAACTAAAGTAACACCTTATGAACTCTGTATGGACAAGAGGCTATTTTACCCGTCGAGGTAAATCTAAGAGCTCTAAGATTAGCTAAGCAAAATGATTTATGCACTGAGAAGTATAAAAATTAATGTTAGACAATATTGATGAGGTCACCAATAAGCGTTTGAGTGCCGTAAAAGAAATTGAGAAAGATAAAATGCAAGTTGCTACGGCCTACAATAAGAAGGTGAAAACTAAAACTTTTCAGGTGAGCGAATTGGTTTGAAAAACTATTTCGCCTTTAGGCTCAAGAAGCAACAAGTTCGAGAAATGGTTTTCTAGTTGAAAAAGGCCATATAGAGTAGTAAAAATCATTGCCAAAAATACATACATGTTGAAGGATGTTCAAAAAAAATCATTATCTAGGACCTTTAATGGCTGATACTTGAAAAAGTATCATCTAAACGTGTAGGAAGAAGCGTAAAAGAAATTGGCTGACGTGAAGAATATCGTTGCCAAAGTTGATACAATGACCGGTGAGTCAAGAGAACCATCGCTCTTAGAGGTTTTTAGATGCTTAAATATTTTATAATATAGTAACTTTACCAAAAATAGAGGGCAATGTTGACACCCAAAAACACAAGATCACCGGAGTATCCGGCACATTGCCGGAGTGTCCGATGAGGCCTCTCAAGTTCAGACACTTGATCTACCTGAGTATTCGACACGCTGCCAGAGGGTTCGATGAGCCTCTCGAGTTCGAGAACTTGGCCCAACGGAGTATTCGGCACACTGCTGGAGAGTTCGGTTCGCCCTCTCAGGTTCGAGCACTTGGCCCATCAGAGTATCCGACACTTTGTCGAAGGGTCCGATAGGCCATCTCGGGTTCTCAAAATTGCACGACAGAACCTACAGTGTCTTAGCAGAGACTTCGATCACCAGAGCATCTGACACTTTACCGATTTAAGAAAGTTTTCAATAGATTAATTTTTATTTTTTTTTAACTCGTGAGATGAGTTGCTTTGCGAGATAAAACCATCTCACCTCTATAAAACAAACACATATGACCGATTGAGAATTATCCTAATCAAATCTATCATTTGCCTTTATATTTGTTCTGGTGACGTTTGAAGACAATCTGACTAGTCTGATCGACTCCAAATCACCCTAAGACGATTCTTCTTCGACGGAGTTTTTTTTGACAAAAACGTCAACGTTTTTATATACGAGCGTGCGCTGGGGATCTTATTTTTGGTGTCAACAGCAGATGACAGGGGCGATTCACCGTGGCTGAGGCGCTGAGCACGCGGGAGACGGCGGCGGCTCGCTGTGGCTGAGCAGGATGCGAGCAAGCGACCGACCGGGTGGTTCGGTGTGGCGGCCGAGAGCATGGATGCGATAGCGGGTGGCTCTCTATGGCCGAGCAGGCGGGCAACGGGGGGTGGCTCGCCGTGGCCACCGGCAGATCACGCGGGTGACGGTGGTGGCTCAACGTGGCCATGCACGGCACGGATGCGGCGGCGGCGTTCCATTGTTGTAAACGTCAACGGCAGCTGACAGCTGACGCTTGCCTTTCCAATTAAGATATCTTTGGCTTGGATCCACTAAAAAATGAAACCAATCCAGTGTTGACAGCTGTCAGGAGGAGGCATGGGAGGAGTGATTAGGAGGGAAGCCGCATCCCCCAGGAACGCGTCCTCCTCCGCGGCCATCACGGCTTGGCGGAGCGTAGCAGCGGGAGCCATGGCGTCGGTGCGGCACGGCTCATGGAGGGGCTAGGCATGGGGCAGACGGTGCTCCGGCACCCCGGCGAGGCCACCAAGGCGCTCAAGTTGTGCGTGGAGCTGCTGCCGCTCGCCGAGGAGCTCGGCATTGTGTCGCGCTGCGTGGAGGCCACTGAGGCGTGCGCGTCGGCCGCGTCGCGGTCCTGGTTCGACGACCTGGCCATGCTCGGTCAGTCGGCCTACACATGTACAGCCATGGCCGCGTGCGACGACGCGAGGAAGGAGGCCAGGGGCACCATTCCGGGGCTGTCGAGGTCGATGCGGCTGCGTGTCACGTCTGCGCCGGTGTCTTGGGAGGGGGAGCAGAAGGAGCTCCTCGAGGCGGTGGTCATCAGCGTCCCCGCGGATAAATGCTCGAGACTTGTGGTCAGTGGTCACCACCAAGTTCCTGTTGACGCTGCTCTGGACGGTGCACATCCTCTACGTGTCCGACCTCTGACGCAGCATGCACGGTGTCGGAGCGGAAGGCTGCTTCCAATGGAGCTCCATGGGTGAGATCTGGCTGCTTCCAAATGAGAAAGAGAGAGGAGGGATGCTCGTGTGCATAGGGTAAAATGGTCCGCAATAACACCGTTAGAACCTCATATAGATGGAGTGGTATATTTTTAAAAAACTGAATTTTTCAAGACATTATTTCAGTGTCACAGATCTAATTTTCCCTTTAAGTTTTACTATGGAATAATCATTTTTCTTTCTTTCACAGTGATTAGTTTAATCGCTTTGGGCATACGGTGCTTGTTAATACTGTACAAACCTCTATTTCTATATTTTTTTACTCCATCCGTTTCAAAATATAAATACCTAAAGTCAATTTTTTTAACTTTGATTATTAGTAATAGAGAATTTATAATGTTTTTTATATATAAATTGTATTATTAAATTCATTATAAAATAAATTTTCATAACATATAACTTATACTGAAAATTATTTAATATTATAGATATTATTGATCAAAGTTAAATAAAATTGACTTTAACTTAGACTTAAAAAATGCTTATATATTACTCCTAGGATGGAGATAGTACTTCGCAACAGAAGTTATATTTGATTGGTTCATGTTTATTAGGAAATTATTTTTAAATTTCCCCCTAAAGACCCTCCTAATATTTGAATTAATTTTAAAAATTAATTCAAACGTGTAGAATTATGAATTGTTATTAAAATAGCTCTTATAATAAAGTAAATTATAATAAAATATATAATATTCATTTAACTTTTTTTAATAAGATGAATAGTTAAAACTGATGTTACTGTAGAAGTCAACGATAATACGGAGTACCAATTTAATGGAAGGGAGGGAGTAGAATAGTGTAGTATGAACTTATTGTTGGTTGACGTGACAAATAAAAATCAGAAGTGTTCTGCAGTGCATACATACAACCAACTCTACGGAGAAACACACAAAAATCTCAAGTCTGAACTGATGTAAGGTCAACTCAATCAACTAAATCAGCTCTAATGTAGAGTACAGTACAAAGACGCAGGCCTTCGTGCGGTTCCATTTTACGCATGTTTGTTTTAGCTTGGCTGACTTTTTGGGTTGAAAAATTAAAATTTGAAAAGCTAATATAAACAAACAATGTTTTAAAAAACTAATTTTTTAGAAAACTGAAAATCTAGCTTTAAAAAAATGAACTAAAAGCTAAAAAGTTTATTCAAAGCTGCATTTTTGATTTTATTTTTGCAAAAAAACTAAATATATTTGCAAAAATCAATAAACACTACTCTACTAACTCACTTTTTAACTAACCACTAACCAATTTTTTTAAAAGCCTCAAAAACTTCGGCTTAAACAAAATTCCCTTACTCCATCTACTACGTGCTACTACAGGCTTCGTGCTGCTCGTGCGCGTGGCAGCGCGCACGCATGCTTCGGAGACCGAAAACAAGAAAAGAAGAAGCTGGTGGTACGGCAAGGTGGTGCCACTAGTCCCAGGCCCGGACTCAGAGCACGTCGTCGGTGTGCAAGGAGAAGTCCGGCTCGTCGGGCTTGGCGAGCTTGGGGAACTTGATGGTGGACACGTCGTCGACCCTCTGCTGGTGGTGCTGCGCCGCGCCGCGCTTGGTGTTCTTGGCAAACTTGGACGCCAGGAACGTCGCGCCGAGGTGCGCGTGCCCGGCGCCGTCCGCGCCCTCGCCACCGGCGCCGACGCGCTCGCCCAGCAGCGGCGCGGCGTCGCTGTCGTTGACGACGTCCGGGTCGCCACCACCGCCGCCGAGAGGCCCGTACCCGTCGTTGCCATCGTCATCACCGCCCGCGCCCCGGTAGTAGATGCCCTCCTGCTTCAT